>JAODOY010007568.1:0-30648 GCA_025399855.1 Forbesichthys papilliferus | reverse complement strand
ATGTTTTTTTTTAGAAAGAGTATTCGAATACTCGTTCGGAAATACCATCAAGTATTCGAAACCTGTAAAATGGTATTTGAGACATCATTACAAGGCACTAATTCTGTGTCTTTAGCATTACTGTGGACATACACAGCACAGTGCAGAACCACCGTCAAACCCCATTAAGAGCAAATCCACTGTTTGTCCCACTACTATAATTACTGAATGGATGTTCTGGCTAAATTGGGTTGAATGTTTTTTGTCCTTTGTGCTCATTTCCTTTTATTGGATATTAATGTTCCAACAGATGATCCTGAGGGCTCTTTTGTGCCGCCGGAGTTTGACAACACAGGCAGTACGTTTCAGGTGAGCGCTATAGTTTATTTCACTCATTTGGAGGGGAGGTGTGTGTGTGTGTGTGTGTGTGCGTTCGTGTGTCTAAATGAACACGGCTCTTGTGATTGGTAGGTCATTATGTTAGACTGACTAGTTAGAAACAAATGCAGGGTCTTGTGACCTTTTACTTGTAGTCTTTCCGTGTGTCTGCGTGTAAGTGCCTGTGTGTATCTCCTTCCTTAATACTGCGAAATTGGGTTTTCAAACATTATTTTAAAATTCAGCATTACATAATTAACTATTACCTTGTTATATTTAAGTTTAAAGCTTTAGTTGATCAATACACATTATTTCGATAATTTCCCCATGAATGATATGGGCCTGCCTATTCCCATTCCTTCTTGAGGAAGACATTCTACAAAACCTGGCGTATCTTAAGCAAATAAGATATTAGGTAAGGCAGATGTTAAGGTCCCTATTCACGTGACTGTTGTGAGGTTCACTCACCTGACACATGCAGTCTGACCTGTGTCCCACTTCAATGGCCTTGAGCGCTCATCATCTCTGGGAAATGAAGCCAAAAGCAGCTGGTGTAAATCCACTGCAGCAAAGAGGGTAACCATAATAGCTGCTGCCTGTGTAGCAGAGCACAACGAAAGCCCCGGTGCGTTGTACATGGTTTAGGTGAGACATGTATAGGGCAGTTATAGCCTGGTGGGGTCTGGTTGGTCACTGCACATAATCCAGAGGTGTGTGTGTGTGTGTGTGTTAGAGGGCATACTGTAAGGCTGGTCGGTTCTGATGGACTCTTTAGTCTGCTGATCCTAGCTTAGTTTCAACTGAAACCATGGCAGCCATGATTGTAGGTGACTGAATGCGTTCCAGTAATGGTTAAGATACAGTATAACACTAATAATGTGTAAGGTACCTGAATAAGAACAGAACTGTGTCCAACCCATTCCAGTAGGAACCGTTAGAGCAGTAGCATTGACTTCACACTTGTTCTGGCGTGCGTGGCTCCGCTGTAGGGTCACGTGTACTCCCTGGGCTCCACGCTCGCTGCGGCGCTGGACTTTGTCATCGAGCCAGAGCTGGAGGCCGAGCTGGCTGAGGAGACACAGCGGCTGCTGGAGCAGATGCAGGAGGACAGGCCCGAGGACCGGCCGCGTCCCCAGGTACGTACACAGCAGCGGCTGTCCCTTAGCACTTCCACCCGGCCTGTACCTGGTGAGATGTTTCCAAATGTACGCATATGTTATGTGAGAACATTATGAAGGGAAGGACGTGCTGACCTGAAGCTATCATAACTACCTGGTTTTGTATCATCAGAGCTGAAGACGCAGTACTAAGGCTCCTGTTGACACTCATTGTGATTCAGTTGAAGTAGGTTCAGTTAACCTCCAGGTTAATTGTAGTCTTGAATTGCCCACATTGTGTGTGTGTGTTTGTATAGTGACCTAGTGACCTTGCACTGCTCTGGCCTCCCATCCAGGGCATCTGCCTGCTTCACACACAAATGAAGCTGGTTAGAGGAGTGCTTCTGCCACTTGCCCTTGCCCAAGGTGCCGGCATTAAAATGTGTTTTTGTTTTGATTGAGTTCAGGATAGCTGACTCCACAATTTAAGACTCTAGCTCCCAGTAACCCAGGCGTAAACAATGTGGGTTAGAAAACCAATAAATGAGTTGTATGTACCTCAATTTGTTATCGTCTCTCATGCCTAAGAACATAATTATTGTTTTTCCACAGCAATCCTGGGGTCAGTAGTTGTGGTTAAGTAATGTCCGCTGTTTCCTCAGTCCACTAGATGAGCTCAGGGGAAATGCATGGAATAATTACAATGCAGCGCTTTGACATGTTCTTTAGCACCATCATGTGGAAGTTGTGTTGGGGCACATTGGCATGCACAAACACACTTAAAGGTAGACTTTAGCTCTTGCAAGCTAGTTGTAAGCTAATATATCCTCACATTTCCCTATCTTAACATTGTCTGTGCGTGCTGAAAAAAGAATCAGGTACAGCCCTGGCTCTGTAATTATAAACATAAACAAAGCGGCGAACTGCTCACAACAACAAAGATGTAGTACTACGCTTGGCTTCACAATGCACTTCAATGTGTGGGGCGGCACTGCAGAGGGATATTGTTTTGATTTGAGTTCAAATTTAGATCAAGTGTTCTTGTAAATAGCTAACCCTGGCTTTAATTAAGGCTAAATACGCCGGACGAGCCACCATCTTGTCACGACCCGGCTAGACAAAAGGTGAAGACCACACATGATTCTAAGTAATAAAAGATTCTAAGTATAAAAGTAATAACTAAAATAAATAAACTAAGATGACTATATAAAGTTTAAGGTCAGTAGTGTGTGTGTGGTGTATGCATGCATTTATTATACCTATATAGGTATTATACCTACGTATATAGGTATAATAAATGAATAAAATTTGAGAAAACGAATATGGTGCTCTCTTAAAAAGATATAACACACACTGCAGTGCACACCATTATCATTAGCATTAGCATCCATTTACCCATCCAATGTGTTAGTATGGTGACTTCGTCTGGAGCCATAGGATAAATCTCTCCACCAGTCACACAAATATACTCACTCTCCCAATGTGCCTAGAACTAGACACCGTACTTTTTGCTAGCGGGACACGTTACATTACTGAGCCATAATGTGTGTATGCTTAACATCTATTCCGATAAATTGTGATGGCGCATGTAAACACCAGACCCGATTAGATGAAATACCATGTAAACAGTTAACCCGAAATCTGCAATCAGAAAGATTCCATTTGGAAAGGCAAAGATGTCTCCATGTAAACCCAGCAGCTATTGTATGCATACTTGCAGAACACATGTGTGTGGTTTGGGTTGAGCAGCCCTCTCTCTAACCCCCACAGCACATCTTGGCTCTGGCGGGGCCCAGACTGTCTCACACATCCTCTGCAGACGTGTGCCGCAGACTGTCTAGTGTCGGCCGCCGCGTCCTGTCGATCGAATCGGTCGCGACTTTCCAAGGTTGGCCCCTGTGACGCTCCCTCTTTATTTACACGCGCCAGGTCTCCGTGGTGATACGGCGTCAACTGTGTGTGTCTCCGCAGACGGGCAGGGAGGCTCCTGGGAGGCACGATGGCAGCATTCCAGCAGCAGCGCCCAACTTCACTGGCTGAGCTCAGCGCAGGACGCCAGAGACGCCGGCCCAGACAGTGCTGCTAGCGCCCCCTGCAGGCAGCAGCTATACGGGGGCTGGGGCGACGACTGGGACGAGGGCGTGAACGGGGGCGTGGACACCAGTGGAGGAGAGACCCTGATCCCAAGCAGCCAGATGGACTGCAGGTCCCAGAACAGCTCCCCGGTGCGGAGGAGAGCCCAACAGAGGTCAGCCAGTGTGAGGGGGGCGCTTAATCGCTCGTGCTCCGTCCCCGACTCAAACAACCCCCCCTCCCTCTCAGGGAAGAGGGAGGGGGGGCACGGAGACATCAGCGTCCCAGTGTCTGACCTCACAGAGATAGGCGACGCGGATCACTGGGATTCTAAGAGCATGTGGACTAACAGGCTGAAGAGACTCAACCGGGGCTATTCCTGTGACTCACACGAGCATGCAGAGGGTTGTGTCAACTCAGTGTTAAGCCACCAGGCTCCCGGAGGAGGGCCGTTTGTATGCCCTGAACGAACAGAGGCCTGTGTTCACGGCAGTGACGCCCAGGTCTGTGGCCAGGAGTCATTGTTTTCTCACACTTCCTGCCGTGACCCGGAAGTGGGCCACGACTCTGCCAGGGACCAGAATTCCTTGGGCCAGAGCCTCTATGCTCCCAACAACCACATGACCAAAAGCATGCTGTGCCTCAATGAAGAGTCACAGGATGAGGTTTGTCTCATGCTTCTTTATGAGTAAGAGATGATAAAACATATGAATCACATTCATTCATCAGAATTAGTACAACCAACCAAAAACAACCAATTCCACTATTCCAGTACTATCATAAACATAGTAAACATGAGTATATTAAAAGTATGTCATACAGTGTATGTCCTGGCTAATGCTCATGTTATGTTTATTAATGCTGATAAGCATAGTAATATACATATATAACTGTACAATACATTAGCTTTCAGAATGAATTAAATTCACCCTGTATTGCGAGTTGCCAGTTACACAGTATTCATTGTGTAAATATTCCCTTCTGAATGACTGTTCACAAGGAAGCTTTCTCTTTTGAATGGTGTTTGACAGAATAGTGTAATGGACAGAATAATGGAGTCAGTTGCTAAAGTACACTCATGACTACTTGCAGATAACACATGATTTGTAGAGGTTGAAATACTCAGAAGTGAGTTTGGAAAGCCAATTAGAAAGCAATGTTTTTGTCTAGGGGCTTATGGTTTACTGAGGATGTATAATATTCTATTGTGTGTCTACCAGTGGATCTCTCTGAGAGAGCTGCTTACTAGGTGTGGGCGCCGGCTGACCGTTAACGAACTGTGGGCTTTGTGTTACACTTGCCTGTCCACGCTGCAGACATACATTGACTTCCCAGGTGAATCTCTGCCATTCGTGTACCGTGTAACCAATTCCAATGTGATAACTTTGTATTTGCTAACGTTGGTCCTGACTAACCTCATTGTCGGTTTGACAGCCTACCTATGCCTGGACACAGCATATGTTGGCTGTGAAGGAGAAGTGTTATTCTTAAAACCCAAAACCATAGGTAGGGTGTCTTTCCCTCTTCTACTTCATTTGCTATGTATGATCGGGTTCATGGTAATGCCTTTGCTGTTTATGCACACCCCTTGTCTCACTCTTCATTGTGAGTACTTGTACGTGGACTTACAAAGTACTTGCCATGTGCTCTGTAGGATCCTGTGATGCATTCTATCTTGCTCCTGAATATCAAGAACATGGAATAATGACGGAGAAGGTTTGCCTGCCTCCGCCACTGTCATTCATGTTTACAGCAAGAGTCATGTACTGTAACGTGTGGTAAGGCTGGGGAAAGGAACATTGCTGTAAGGGGCAATACAGACACACAGATACATATTTGATACCTCTAGCTTGAAACTCATTTGTAGTTTAAAAACATCTGTTTAAATCTGAGCAACATGTAGTCAAGATTCATCTTGTGAAGCAAGGCAATCCGATGCTGCCCCATACAGTATATTCTCCTACTCCTAGTCAGATAGTCATGTTAGTTAGGACATGAAACAACAACATAAAGTGTACCTTTATCTGGATAAAAAGATATTCATTGGAACGCTATGGAGCCTTTAATGTGAAGGCTCCGATAATCAAGTCTCATTTTAATGCAACTTATTTCTACTTGAATTTTCTGTCCCGGCTCAGGCCTGTGTATATGGGGTGGCTGCTATTCTCTGGGCCACAGCCAAGTTCTGTTTATCACCTAATCAAAAGCTGGCTATGCCTCGCAGACTGAAGAGACTGCTGCTTGAGATGGCAAAGAGAACACCCATCGAGAGACCTTCCATTGTTGTGGCTACAAAAGTATTTTCTCTTCTCTTTAGCACATTACAACTAATGTATGTAAACATCTGATGATTTTAAACATTCAAATTGTGTGCTTTTATAATTGAAAGCAATGTATTAAAGAGGTCCTTTATGAACATTGCATTTGTAAACTGCTGTTAAGCTCTGACAAAGCTATTTATAAAAGTGCATAAACAAATGCGAAGAAGCTGCCTGGTGGAAATGCCGCTTTCAAAATGGATTAAAATCATGTGCATAGAAAAGAAAGCATTCAAGCAGACTTGATGTAGACTGACTACTGTCGTTATTCCCTTAATTCAATAGCAGACCTAATTTTTGTGGATTTTTAATGTATTATTATTATTATTATTATTATTATTATTATTAATATTAATATAAAAAAATAAAAATACATAATATATATGTTGTTATTATAAACATGGTATAATGTTATTGGATATCTATTCTAGAGCTGTCGTGACTACTTATCACGTCAAGGGACGACTGCTGAATCTGTTTGGATCAAGCTCATCAACAGATTTCACCAGGTAGTATCAACTTTGTATACACACTGCAGGTGACATTATGTTGCTGTTATGTTTTATTGTAGCGATAGTCATGATCTGCACATAGAACTATATCTGACACATAATTTACAATGTTTTGCATTGAAATTATATTGAAACTGATGTGCCCCCTGTTAGCCTCATTCTAAGCCAACCGATGTGAAGTGTCACAATGCACTGGAGCCGGACACAAGCTTGTTTGGGGGATCAGCACATGTCAACAGTGGTACGTCTGACCATGTGGATGACCCTCATGCAATATAGTAGAAGCTAATACATACAGCTTGCACCAAGTATTAGCAAGGCCTTCACTATAGTAATGTGAGCTGACCTCCCTGCTGAAAGGCTCTGATCCCTGCTCCTAAGTACCTGTATTTGTATAATGCAGCCATGTACACAATTAGTCCTACAAGCATTACACATAGGGCCGGATTTACTAACATCCCAAATAGAGTGCAAAATTGCATGGATAATTTTAGTACGTATTACGGGCAGTGTTTAAATTGAGATTTAAACCTCCCCCGAAGACAACATTAGGCTCTCTTTATTCTCTATCGCGCTAACTTTTGCTGGGAATCAGACATTCAAAGTTTCTCATGCAGGTGTACTAGACTATTTTAATGAAAACAATGTATCTCAGTCCCAACCAGAGACTACTTGGCGATTTGCACATTCCTTTCAAACTTATTAAATATAGGTGCTGTCGCAATCACCTGAAATAGCTTTTAGGCTTGATAGATCACATTGCGTGTGGTAACTTAATGTATCTGCATGTTCCCCTCCCATTATTTTTCACATTACAATTGGAACACCCTAAATTATATAATTATTAAGGCAAACGTAGCAAATGAACTATACGTGCTACCTTTGCACTTCTGAACGACGTCATCCTCCGTGCACACTGTTAGTAGATCAGATCAAGTTTGCACACGTTATTTTGTTCAAACAAACCTTTAATAAATCTGGCCCATACTAATATGTACAAATAAATAAAACTTCACTTCACTTCACTGTAGTACACTACATACGAGATAGCAGTATACTGTATATACATACCAATATACTGAACAACATACCAGTCAACATTGCATGAGACAATATCATTGATATTGTAATTGGTATTATTGTAACTGTGTGTAGGCTTTGTGCCGATGGCCACTGAGAGCCGACTGGCTCCTATTCCTGGCCCTGTTCCCCACAGCTATTCCACCAGAGAGCAACTACAACTCCCAGAAGCCTTCACTTTTGCCGCCACACACTTCACCCCCATCATCCTGACCCAGAAAGGGGACTCAGAGGGGAAGAGGCCCAGTCCTGGAGCTGTCATTGAGCGGTAGGGCTTTCCAATATGTCATTTATAATGTATATTGCTATGTATAAGATATATTCAAGTTTATCAATGTTTTTGTTTTATGACTTTATGGTAAAAGCACTTAAATTAAAAAGTTTCCTCATGACAGAGCCCAAATATTGCATTTTTCAAAGTACTTAAGTATATATTTGTGTAATATTTACATTAATGTTCCTACATGTTTGCCTATAATCAGAACATATATGGAATATTCAGCAACTCTTGCATGTGCAGCCAACCATATAAAACACATATTTAAATAACTAGATCAAACGCACTACAGAGGCTAAAATAGAAGCATCGTGTTGTGTTGCAGGACTGTGGGAGAATCCACTGAGAGGATCAGCGAGCGTGATCACGTGCAGGAGAAGCACTGCCAGGCTTCTGCACCCTCGAAGAACCCCCCGCTAGCAGGGACTGAGACAAACACACACACACACACTGGTGAAAGGACCAGTCTCGTCAGTCTCGCTCCTCCTCCTCATAACAATGGCTGCGGCGTGTTCAACAACTACCTCCTGCATTTTGACCCCGGCCCGGGGCGTCTGACCCTGGTGCCTTTCCAGGCCACTGCGCTAGATTCCAAGTTAAAGAAGCCCTTGCTGGAGAGATCTGGCCAGGAGCATGCCTCTGTATCCGAGGTCACCAAGCACATGTTGCTCAGCCCTCCCAGTGTTGCCGTGAGCTCCTGTGAGCACAGGGAATGTACTCCACCCCCATTGCGTTTCAGTGGCAGTTCACACATGCACAGGCATACCCGTCCTCTGGAAGACAGTGTACCTGAAACTCTGCGTGGAGAAGCGGGTCTCAAAAGCCAAGGTGAGGACCAGTTTACTTCAGGGTCCAGTGGGTCCCCAGATGGTGCCATCAACATCCAGCTTTCTCTGCATGTCGTTATTGGCCTGCTAAAATGCTACATGGAAAAGAGAAGGGAAGATCTGGCGATGGGTATGCTATGTCTTCCTGCTGTATTACCTTTGTAGACCACTAGATGTGTACTGCTGCTTTAGAGATTTAAGATACTGTATTTAATGCTCCAACCGTGTCACCATTTAAACCCCCCTTTCCGGTTCAGATTCACACAGATTCACACAGACTATCCAATGTTTCTCTGTTTCAAGGGGAGTACTTCATCTTCTCTCTGAAGGCCCTGCATTACCAGACGTTTGCCAGTGTCGTGAAACAGACGTTCTTCGATCTGCACTGGGAGGAGGACTTGTTGGGGCATTGCCTGGTCAGCCACAGTCCAGCACCACTGTGAGTTGGACTTGCTATATCTCACAGAACACATGCATAACACCTCACATGTGCAAGAGGAACCATTTCACATAATGCCCTTCCCCTGGCGCACTTTAAAGACACTCGCAGTGCAACTGGACAAGCAGTCTGAACAGAGCGAGCAACGCTAGGACTAGCGCTTAGCTTACAGGTATCGGTTAGACTAAACAGCCTACAGTACTTATATATACAGACCTGAGAAGCAGCCGTTTTACACCAAATTAATAATTCCTACTAGCTACAGCTATAAAACTGAAATTAACTGAAATAAAAAATGAACAGTAGAGTTGGGAAGCTATACACAAAATACACACAACGCTCCTGCATGCAGCGTTTTGTGGAGCCACGCTGTTTGTTGGCTTGTAGCAAACAAGAGTAGCCTACCATGTTGTATGTAGCCTATCGCATCTCAGTGGTTGCTGTATGAACAATTATTTATGCATTTTTTACATTAAAATGCCTAGAGCATCAGAACGCAACATTTATTACAATTTGCTTAATAAGCTGAACAATAACAATAATAATAACACTGTAAGATTTAAGCTCTTTATCTTGTTTGCAGGAAATCTGGTGCTGCACTGAGAGTGGTAATATTTCTCATGCTGGTTCAACAGAACGATACATGGTTTAGTAATGCTCCATAATGTCCTCCACTTGCCTGCACTCTTACATGCAAGCATGGATCATTTAGATATTCAAACTAAATGAATTGCATATGCAGCAATGCTGTGTTCTAGTGAATGCTGAGGAAAGTCAAGCAACAAATGAAGCCTCTTCTAGAGCTAAAAAATATGATTTGAGGCCATGGTTGCAGTGTGATAGGGGCCCTTTAATCTCCAGTAGTAGTGGGTGGAAACACCACCCTTTGGGACAGAGATAGATGGCCTGCTTGTTCCAACTGTGCTGTTTACAGGCTGTGTGTGTTGTTGAGGGGAATAAGGAGGTTGGTCACGTCTACAGCAAGACACCGTATCACGTCATACAGTCTATGGGACTGGAGTATCTCTGATTAAATATTAAGGATTGATTCAGTCACAGCTCTTCTTGTGAACTATTAATCCAGATTGGCTTGGCAATGAATGTGTGTGTGTGTGTGCGTGTATGTGTGTATGTGTGTGTTTGTATGTGTGTGTGTGTGTGTGTGTGTGTGTGTAGTTTACCAGTCAATTCTTTTCGGTGAATTTAGTTATATTTTTGGGCATCATACCAGTGTCGTGTGCTTCATCCATGGTCCCCCAAAAACATGATCGTGGCCCCAGGGAATATGTGCTACTTATTAACGTAACAGCATAACATAAGCAGTCATGGACACCACAGTATTATTAAATATGATTTAAGGTAGTACCTGGCATGTCCATCTGGTTGTTTTTACCCTGGTTGTGATGCATCAGGCTTTGACCGCAATGTGTGCACGTGCATGTGCGTGCTCACGTGCGTGCACCTGTGTGCGCATGTGTGTGTGTGTGTGTGTTTGTGAGCACACATGTGCATCTCCCGTTGTGGTCGATGCAGGGGCTCTAATGAGCAGCCAGCATCAAACAGTGTGCAAAGGGCAAGCACTGGGCCGCCCTTGAGAGCCAGTGTGTGGGGAGAGCCCATAGAGGCCCGCGCCCACAGTGGCCTGCACCTGAATGGAAGCACACGCATGTGCAGCCGTGCCGCTGGACATACACGGGACCCAGTCCAGGCCAGCCTCAGAGACACTTTGAACACAGATTCAGAAGAGAGGCTTCACTGTGGCTGTGAAGGTAAGCGCTACAACGCTGTTGTTCTGACACAAATCTTTGCAATTGAACTTATATAACAGGAACCATTTGAAAGGGTTGCTAGTGTAGCTATGCATACACACACACACATCTGTGATGTGGTGACATGTTCTACTTTGGTTGCCACTGCAGAGCAGTTTTTAAGGCTGTGACTGGCTGTTGGGTGGGTTTCTTAAGACCAGCACATTCAGGAACGTCCAAGGCATGCTGGGGGAGTAACAAAGCTTGCTTCGTCTGGGGAGAATTTGCATGGAAGTTGGAATTCACTTCCTGGCCAATGACACACACACACACACACACGTAAACAAACCTCTTTGCACACATTCTCCAAATGTGCCTTGCCCATAAGCTCAGCAGCTCTTATAGACGTATGTGGTAGCCAACCTAATGTAACGACTGCATAGCATCTAATATTTAGAGGAGAAGTTGTCCAGCCATGATAGGGCAGGCTCCCAAACCCCTCCCCCCTCTGCCTCTGACACGCCTTCCCTCCACAGCAGCATGCTGTTTTCACCACCTGTCACTCATATGTACTTTTCCTGTGGCTTTCCTGGTTTAGGCCTGAGCTCCGTCAGGGAGGGTCCGGACACGGGGCTCATGGAGGGAGGGGGCCATGCCGTGGGGGGCAGTGATGAAAGCGCCTCTGAAGCTGAGTCTCTGTGGGGGAGAGAGGAGAGCTTGGAGCGGGGCTGCGAGGACCAGATGAGCCCTGACTGCTCTGAGGATATGGAGGATAGCGACTCCGTGGCATCTGAACGACTCCCCTTGTCCGCAATGGGAGCCGAGGCAGCTGGCTTGAGCTGCAGGACAACCTGGGCCACGGCCTTCTATGGAGACGCGTGTTTCAGCCGGGGGGTGGTGGACTATGCCCTGAGTCTGGGGCAGCATTCAGGCTCGCCCTGCCTGGATGTGAAAACACAGGTGGGTGGGCCTGCTGCATGTGAGTCATGTATGACCTTATGTGTTGTGAACTGTTTTTCATCGCATCAAATGACAGCAGTGATATATGATATAAGTATATTTATATGTATTTGGCAGTATGTGTATATTACTTACAGGTATGCATACATTTGTTGATGTGATGTTAGAAGTTAGTGTATGTTATAAATGCTAATATAAATTGAATTGCATGTTCATTTAATATCTGCCTGAAGATGACTGACAACTAATTACAAAAACAAATTGCTATTCCAATAGTTTAGTGGTCCCAGTTGAAGGTTCTTGTATGTAATTGCCTCTTGATATTGCTGGAAATAATGTAAGCTTTAAACTGCTTGCAAGAATGTCCATTATTATTCATTTTGACATGGCCAACTTCCTAGTTTTATTCCACGTTTGACTTGTAGAGCTATTTGAATAATTCCAGGATTCATAATAGTATAGTTATAGTATTTATTGCAAAGTAGGGCACTGTTGCACCTTGGGGTAAATATGAGGAGAATGAGCGTGGGTGTTTTAAAGTAATTGGTGCATTATTTTCTGCCAACTGTATTTGAACATTAACATGTTTAATTTAGCCCTTAGCTAAAGAGGATGTTGTCATTTGAAAGGATTATAATTATAATAAAGTGTGTGCGCGTGTTTGTGCGTGTGTGTGTGTGTGTGTGCCCTTTAATGGCGCCACTGTATGTTTTACGAGCTCCTTCAACAGGCTTGTTATACAGCCAAACACACCTTCAGAGCCTGATCTTTGGATTTTCTTGCATATGATTTTGTTCCACAGGAGTTACAACAACAACTTGTAATTGAGTCTCGTAATCTAAAGAAAACAAAGAATTTCTACCAGAAGCTGACTCAGCTAGAGAGAAAACGCAAAGGTTGTGAATCACGTTGGCATTACTACTAGGTTCAGCTTAAAACACACGAGTACACACTGCATAGGGCTTGTCAAAACACCTGCTGTGTACACCACAGGTGCTGAGAACAAAATGATGCTCTCCAAACTGAAGTCCCAGCTTGAAGAGTTGAGGTCAAAAGTTGAGTTCCTGGATTCAGTGAAGAAGTATCTTGAGGTGAAAAAGCAAGCCACTGTATTGCCTTTCCCTAAAATCCAAATCAATTTAATTTCCTTGTTGTTTAACTAATTGCTATTGCTGTCTAGATGTTGACAGTGGACCAGTGGGGCATAGAGGTGTCCCTGTTGCCGTCCTTGGCTGCTTGTGGTTCTGGATCTTTAGAGCTGCACTCCTTTGATGAAGCTGCTGTGCTCAGCTTTGGGAGTAGCAAAGGGAAGACTACTTTACAAGCTGGATCTCCACAGGGTCTCTTGGCTTACCTCTACGCCAGGTATTATCAGCTGTAGTGCAGCTGGGATACATGCTGGTTTATTGTTAGCTCTGTCTCTTGCTAGGTTTAACCCAAAGCTTGGGTTATTTATGTGATGTTTCTTATCTTGCAATTAACATGTTCACCAATTAACTTGTACAAGGAATTATTGTATGGATACTGGAGTGGCAGGTATACTATCATACTAGTTGTAAAACTGCTAGTTTTTAGTTTGTTGATTGTTTATTTTTCAAAAAGTGTTATACAATATGTAATGTTCGTTATGTTGTGACACTGGGGTCTACATTCAAGTTAGCTACTGAAGTCAGTACTAACCTATGGTATGTTCCTTTTCATTGTAGAAGCGCAGCTCTGGAGGGCTATATACAGCAGTTCCTGTTCACCTATCGTTACTTCTGCAGCTGTGAGCAGTTTCTTCACTTTCTTATGGACAGATTCATCAGTGCTGTGAGGTGCATTGCTTGGATTCAGATATTCATTCATGTTGATTCATTCAAATTTGGGTGGTTCATAATTTCTGAGGGTAAATATAATATTTCCAGTGATATACAGATAGAATTGCAGCACAAACACACCGGCCTGTTCAAAGATGTATAACTGCAATTCATTGTCCTTGCCAGGGGAGGTCCAGACATGTCAGGAAACAAGGAAAAGGTCTTCCATCGCAGTCTGGATCTGATTCAGGCCTGGTTAACAGACTGCAGGCTTGTGGATCTCACATCAGGATCTAGCCTGTTTGCCACACTGGAAACCTTCCTGGTCGCTGAGGTAACCAGGAAGTATTCAAAAGTGACCCCTCCCTGACCAAGCACACGTTCCCTACATGGCTCAAGAGCTTGGAACCATATGAACCCCTTGTTTTCACAAAGCTATCAATAAAGCATGTCATAATTCTGATGTGAGGAATAATTTTAGAACAATGGGACCTCAACAGTTGTTTGGTTGTTCAGGTGGCACCAGTGGACAGTCGAGGGGCGGCCATCCTGTCATTCCTGCGCAGCCCCCCACAGAAGAGGGCCAGTGAAAGCCATTGGTTTTCAAAAGGCTTCGACCAAGGTGACTCGCTGTCTGTGCATTCATCTGTTGAAGATCCAGGAAGAAAGGTCTGTAGCCTCTTCATTCACTTCATTTGTATATTGCAACAGACATAGATATGACCTTGTCATAAAAATATGACTGGTACCTCATTTGTGCATACTCTTTTTTGCTTAAAGGTATAGTGAGCGAATAAAAGCTAGCTTTTAATCAAATTCACCTAATACCTCCACACTGACCTCATATTCCCACACGATAACATCTCATGGTCAGAACTTCTACAATACTTTTTTTTTAATACTGTGTCCTTAAATTAATTCATTATTGGTGGCTGCAAGATAAAGACCTCATTACAAAAGTGATCTACATGCAAGATGTTTCTCCCAAGGTCGTATGGGATGAGAACGATTAGTTTGTACTTAATGTGTTTTATATTGAATAGCCTTTTAAAATAGTTGACTTTCCTATTCATTTGTATTAACATTTATAACACATAAAATTGTAATTTATTCAGCATATTTGCTTTTGGCAAACTTGTTCCACTCAAAATGCATTCTGGGATACACCACCTTACTTATTGCACAGTTCTAGCACTAAGGCTTTTCTGGTGGCTCGTGGGATACTAAGTGGACGAGTACCTTTAGGAGGATATTATAGATTGAGAAAACTCTGGTTAGCACACAAACTACAAAGCTGGGTATCGTTTTGAGACACAGCCAATGTCTTATTCCACATTAGTTATCACTAAAGTTATAACTATTTGCACTTCATGTTAAATAAATACATTTCTGTCATCCTAATTACCTGTGAGTGGCCATTTGAACAGTGAATATGAATTAAAGTACACACACGGCCTTAATCGATGTCCAGTTCTTTCAGTGGAGGATCTCAAGGGTGGTGGAGCCCTCATCCACCCTGCCTAAGGAAAAGGCCTTCTCCATCGCCGCGGCCCTGCCTGTGCCCTGCTACAGCTCTCTGGTGGAGGGCTTCTCTGCCATCTCCGTCCGCCGAGAGGAGAGCCTGCCCTTCAGCAAGAGTGAACACAGTGCACAGCACACTGCACAGCAGCTCACCTTGCTACAGCAGGTAGCACACACTGTGATGGGCCTCATGCTGTTGTTGTTGTTGTTGTTGTTGGTGGTTTTAACCACCAGAGGGCAGCATGTATTCATTAATTCACAGCAAAGCACTGACACCGCTAATTTACTGTTAATTTACTACTCTAACATCCATTTGTCCAATATGAAGTCACATTTTCCAAACTGTAAACACAATTGGCCCAACATCCGTCAGATGATGACCATACCATTAACACAATTCATGTTGTTTCCACACAATATGCAGTCAATTAACACATTTCTAAAATGCTAATGTTTTCTTTAAATACAAACTTACCCAATACCAAAAGTATAGATTATTCTTGTCTTTTTTACAAATGCTTGCATACAACATGTCAGAAATGAAAACAAATTCAAACAGTATTTAAAACCGTAAATATTGTACATAAAGCCTCTAATCTATACTTAGACAGCTCATAGGCATTTCTGGATGAACATATAATTGAGATATAGATTGATTTATTGTAATTTGTGTAAACTACATCCACCACAGCTAAATCTAATCTCAATCAGAGACATAGCCAAGTGTGATAATTTCATTTACACAGACAAACACAACGCAGTAAAAAGGATTAGTTCATCTAGTGTGGATACAGAGTAACTTTCTCAAAAGAGAAATAAATAAAAATGTCTGGACAAGGAACAGGGATAATTGGGCCAGGGAGAGGAACAGGACCAGGAAGAGGAGTAGTTGGGCCAAAACAAGGGAGAAGGAGAGGTATGGGGAGAGGAGTAAGAATACTTGGTGGTGTTCAAGAGAGAGCATACTGTCTTGCTGAAGATCGTATGGATGCTGAAGATTGTTAGCCTACCATAGTTTACCATACACGATATTCACTTTGTGAATATAGTCTGGCCACACTCCATTGAGAAGTGTTTGCAATGGTTGCCTCCTACTGGGTGTAGACCTCTGGTTACAGTCATTTTGAAATTATTTGACAGCCTGTTTGACAACTGTTTTGATTGGCTCATCTAGCTATACCACCATTCAGAAACAGGCTTGACTTGAATATCATCTCACTACAGTAACCCACCCTGATTTGGCTGCTAGCAGGGTGGCTGTAAAAATGCTAATGTGAACAGGGTTTCTAGACTATTCTGTAATCTCAGCAAAAATAAATTGAGCAGAGAGCAATAGTCGGGCGGAGCCAGGCTAGAAAGTTGTGTAGATGACTGTAGAACAGAACTGTGCATTTATGTTTACTATTTCCCTTTTGTTCTTTTTCTTTTGTTTCACTGAAAGTGTGTATTTGACTGTATTTATACACATTTTTAACCAAAAGCCACATAGATTATTTGTTGATCACTGGCTACAATGTCATGTTGCTAAAGAAGCGTTTACTTCTTATATTTTACAGTATAATGCATAGGTGGCTACTTCACTCTTCCAGTTTCCAAAATGCACACTTGCACAGGCTCAGGCTTGCACAGGCTTGCTGTGTATAGGCCTGTGCATTGCCAGACTGTGTGTGTGTGTGATTTTACCATCGCAAACTTTATTAATGTACTGCCGCAGTAAAGCGATGGTCTGATAGCATGCTAGTTTCACCCTACAGTGGTGGCGCTGCCAAGTGGCATGTCTCCTTGTACGGTGTCTCTTGTTATAGTTTGCAGCTGTGTGAGTGTGGGGCTATATAGGTCGGGGCTTGTCTTTTGTTCCTTGTCAGCTGTTGTTTGCCATAAGGCTACTGTTTTCTGTGTGTTCTCTGACCGTTTATGAAATGCTGCCTCATACCGCCACACGTTTGTCTGAGTCTTATTCCATCTGCGCATGCACTCGCTCCCCGTGACACGTTACAATTGGTCAGATATTCTGCCGTAGGGAGCGCCCTACGTGATCTCCACAGCACCCCTCATATTTTCATGAGAAGGGGTTGTAGGAGGAGCGTACAGCTATATAATTTAAATGATCAAATTAGTCATTTTGATTGGCTAACAAAGACTGCACATTTCCTCTGACTGGAAAAGTAGCGAGAAGACAGCCTTATGAGGCCTACTTCCGAAATGTCTAGAAGTTCAATAATAGTGTGTGGTGTGTATTTGTGAAATAATTAATAAATAAATAAATAAATACATACATAAATATCCTATAAAAGTGTTTCATACATTAAAGATAGCATTTTGGTTGAAGGGCCTGACCGCACACCACTGTATGAAACAAAAACTCTCTTCACATACATTTCATGGCAGGGATAGACCAAAGACCAATTTAATATTGATATGTTGATATGATTATGATATTTTGAAAAGCTGTGTAGGATGGAGTGAAGTGTAACTTCTAACATCCATATCACAGGAGATGTTCCACGGCTGTCATCCAGTGCACTTCCTCAACTCTCGAACACAGGGTGTCAGAGACCAGGTTCTGAGCATAAACAAGTAAGTATTGAGCAGCACGCCAGGAATGGCTCAGGAAATAGCACTGTGGTAGTTTAAACACTGTGATCGCAAATGCATAATCTGTCCTTGTAGCACCTGTCAGTACATTGAGAACTGTAAGTGGTCAGTATCTGAAACACCACAGCAAGCAAGGCAGTTACGTCTGTGTGTGCAATACAGTATTTGAATGGCTGAGTACAATGACTCGTTGTTCAGGCAGTATCGTAGCCCTCCAGTACAGAAATAGATCAAGCAGATGGTTGCTTGTGGCTCGGTTAACGCACACATACACAAATAACAGCAGCCAGTGGAGAATTGGCCTGCAGTTTCAATGGTTGCCCTGCATAAGGATAGAGAATGGTGTGTGTGTGGAGTGTGCACACAGAGTAGTCCTAACTGAACTTTGTATCTTATGGAGCTTAACATATGTTTAGAGTGGATAACACATATGATTGAGAACTGCATTGCCCACCATTAGGAAAGTGCCTCAGCTTGTTCCACCACCAGCAGAGGGCAGCAGTCTCTTTGTGTGTGAGGGGTCGCCATCAGACAGCTACCTCCCAAAGCTGCTTGCATATGCTGACAGTGTCACTAACTGGGTCTCCGCTGAAATAGTCACCTGTGAATCTGTCAAGGTGAGATCTAACAGTTGAACGTTAATTTATGGAGTGACATTGTCAGGCAAGAATGGGACATCATATGCATACAATAGTGGCATAGCTTTTGATTTGATATATAGACATGTGTCCTAGTAATCATTTGCACAATACACATTTTCATTCATCTTTGGTCCATGTATTGTATATGTGCTTACCATTTGAGCAAATATACAATAGTTTCCTACAGAAGGTAGAAGTTTTAAAAATACTGTAGTAAATCTAATGTTTTTCGCAACACATAATGGTCCCTTTTCAAATTATTTACATATATAACTTTCAGAAATGACAGAAACCCTAATAATTATCAATAAGCTTTCAAATGTTGTTTTTTTCCCCATTTTTTGTTTATTTCTAATTAAATTATTAAACTATTAACTTTTTTTTTTTCACAAGCCCTAATGTAAATTCTCAAATAACATATCTGTTTATGTTGTCTGTTGCAGACCCAAGTGGCTTTGCTGACCAAGTTTCTGTTGGTTGGAAAATGCTGCTATGAGGCGAGGAACTTTGGCACAGCCATGCAGATCCTCCGAGGCCTGGAGAATGTGATTGTCAGACAATTACCAGTAAGGCTGCATCTAATAAATTACTTCTCACACAAATGTGGAAAGTCTGTAATAAGTCAAATGCCCTCAGGCTAAATGTTATCTTCAGCTGTTATGGGACATGGATGATATTTAATTACTTTCACAAATGAGGAGCACATTTACTATAATGTATTCCAATTAGATGTAGGAAGGCAGAGCAGCGGAAGGGGAACTGTTTCATACGACAAAGGAAATACAAAATACAGCAATTAAAAGGTGCCAGTGTTAAGTAAATAGGGAACATTACCATATTTTCATCTGAAGGCAGGTTGTATTTGTCGACTTTGGTGTTCTTATGAGTCTGTGGTGTAATCCTTTTTCATTTTAATGCAACTAAAAACTATCTAAACTATCCAACTAAAAAATATCCCTTTTTACTGGCTAACAGGCTTGGAAACATCTGTCTCCAAAGGTGTGTGAGATTCTAGAGGAGCTGCGAGCTGTGCAGGTGAACGCATGTGTGTGTGTGTGTGTGTGTGTGTACAGCTGCTTATGCCTGCACTTGGTATACATAGTTCTGAAACGTACCATTTCAGTAGAAGATAGTAATACATCCATGGTGTCACCAACGTAGCTCTGTAAAGAAAACACAAACTCAGTGGAGCCTTGCTATAGTTGTATCAAAACAATGCCAAGTGCCATATACACCCTTTTGTTCTCATGAATGACCCATTAAGCATCCATCTCTACAATGTCTCCCACTGTATTCCCAAACTAAACAATGTGAAATAATATCCAAACTTTACAAACAGTGCAAGGTGTAACATTTCGCTGAGAAATGACAAAGTGCCACAGCTTTACACACACATGTCAGCGCTTAAAATAAACAGGGAGGCTGTCACAGTCTTGGTCTGTGTCTACCTTGGTCTTCACGTGGTTCTACGCTATAGTCTGAAATGAGTCAACATGCCCATGTCCACCCACGTATGAAACCTCTGTCAGTTGTTTGGTCAATGTCACCGTCTGAACCCAACCCTGACTCGTTCCAGTACAAGTTTCTGTAAGGTTCCCTCCAGGGCGTTCCACTCACCTATCTGCTTACTATCGTGTAGTTTTCTCAATGCTGCAGCTGTACTGCACGCAACAAAGTATCTTCGGTCAGTTAAGCTACACACGTGTAGCCTATTTAAATTCTCAGACTGCCTGCAGTTATTATTCATATTGTATTGAAAACACAGTGGGTTATTATCAATGTACAATTGGTTGTCATTGTGCGCTTCATTGTCAATTCAGCAGGAATGTGCTGATCACTCCTCGGGGGATAACACAGCACCTGTTCAATGCACTCATCATTGTGATAAGACTTTCTTGAAGCTACAAAACACTGGAATTAAAAACAATCTAAATATATTTACATTTGCACACCTGAAATTCTAACACAAATGTGTGCTAAGTGGCAATTTAGCAAACCATCAGAGGGACAGAAACATACATATAAACTGATATAACTATTAACAATTTAAAAACACAATATCTGTATTCAATTATGTGGTTAATTGCAGTTCTAGTTCCATATGCTATGTGAAACTAGTACAGTATATAAATAAAACTATCTTACATAACACTAGAAGTCATTATTTAAAAAATGCAGTCAAAACTTCGTTTAAAAATAAAAGTTTTTTTTAAACAAAAGTACTTTTGTTTTGTGATGTAGTGTCACACTGTATTGTTGTGAGAAGCCTGTTGTCAGCAATATACAAATACAGCCATGGAAATAATTAAGAGACCACTGCAGCGTTTTCTTAGAATTTTACTATTCACATTTAAATGTTTTACTTATGTAATGAAATGAATATTAATATAATATATAATATATTTTTAGATATACATTTATATAATTTTTCTATTTATGTTATGTTTGACAATTACAGTATATTTATACTATTACATTTTAAACAATGTGCAGTGGTCTCTTAATTTTTTCCTCGGCTGTAAATCTGGCCGTACCATCATGTCCAGTCAAAGGTTTAGTGCACTCATTAGCACTACTCAATCCGTTTGAAGTGTGACTCAAAAACGTTCCTGTCAGGTGTTTCTGAAGAGTGATGACCTCTGTCTGATGGGGGGGGGGAGAGCAAGAAGACAGCCCACGCTGCCCGCGTGTCACATCCTGGCCATGCACATCCAGCAGCTGGAGATAGGAGCGTTCACCCTCACCAACGGAGCCTACAAGTGGGCCAAACTCAGGTACTGTAAGAGAGGCCATCCGCGTGATGTGTGCATCTGTGACGGGTACCGTAGAGGGTGTCTTCACAGTAGGGCTGTAAACAAGCATGGTCTGCCTCCGTCATCATCTTTTTGCCCGTAGGTTTGACTCCTAACACACCTGGTGCAGATCTAAGCCTCTCTCTCTCTGAAAGATGGCCTCGAATGCTATGGCCTATTGCATGGTTATAGCAGACCCTGTTTGCTGGTATGAAGTGCATCTATTGATTTGGAACTTGGCCAGTTTGTATGCTTCAAGCTGTAAAAGTTAGGCGAGCCCTGTGTCCTTTAC
Source organism: Forbesichthys papilliferus (assembly GCA_025399855.1). Taxonomy (NCBI): domain Eukaryota; kingdom Metazoa; phylum Chordata; class Actinopteri; order Percopsiformes; family Amblyopsidae; genus Forbesichthys; species Forbesichthys papilliferus. The sequence goes on along the minus strand of JAODOY010007568.1, from coordinate 9,320 downwards.
TTCTGTACGCCAATATGGCTGCCCAGATGCTGGGGTCACGAATAGCGGCGCTTGGATGGTAATGACACAGCTGTTGAAACTGGGTTGCTATAGCAGCACCAGCTGGTGCCCGTGGGATGGACGTGATTGGAGAAAAGGGCTCTGGGCCAGATGCTGAGAGGTGCGCGCTTGTAGCCAGATGCTAGGGTCGTGGAAAGTATCAGGCCCACAGCTGGTTGCCGTAGGACCAGAGTTTAGCCTAGAACTCTCCCAATTAGGTCACATATGACGTTGATGCTGTGGAGCGCTGCAATGGCCATCTGTTGTGGGGAGGGGTGGAGAACAGTGCAAGATCTGCAGGGGGAAGGGGGTGGAGGGTAGACAGTCACTTAGCACTTGTGTGTGGGAAGGGCGTGTGCTGTTTGGAGTTACAGTGTTTCTAGGGCAATGCAGTGCCTACCTACACCAACTGTGATTTGCCACTGAACATTGTGTTTTTAAATAGTTATTTATTAAATCTGTGTATACTGAACCTAGTTTCTGGCCTTTTGTGAGCTTTCTTATGCCATGGAGCACTTGCTTTGTGTTGTTAGAATTAAATTGTAAACATATTTAGGTTGTTTTCTAAATGTAGTGTTTCTTTTGTTCAGATCACTAAGATTAGCATAGTTGAACATGGGCAAACACAGGTGTCAAGTGTTCTCATTCCCCTCCTGAGTAGTGAGCAGCACATTCCTGCTGAATGGCCACATTAGCGGAAACAATGAAGCTCCCAATCAAAACCAATTTTAGATTCATAACAACCCTCACACACTGTGTTTTGACCCCCACAAACTTAAAGACCCATTAACGAGTACAAAAGGATACTCTGTAGATAAAATGTATATGCGGTTCCAGTCTACAAACTGTACATTTACTGTTCAGGTTGAGGCCTTCAGCTCTCACACACATTTCTCCTCTCGCCCCTCCATGGTTTCAGGAGCATAGCGAAGGTGGTGAGCCAGGTACAGGCCTTCCAGGAGGTTGTGTACACCTACAGTCCTGACCGGGAGGTGCAGGTCTACCTGAAGCTCCGCATCTGTCACTTCAGCGGCTGCGACGTCCACATCTTGGCCGCAGGCAACCAGGCCAACTTCCAGCCCTCCACGGAGCACCACACACGGAGGATCCAGGACACGCTGAGGCGCGTCAAGGCCAGCTTCCAGTGATCAGCCTCCCCCATCACAGTTCTCACCCAAGACACCAACAACACCATCTGAAAGGCTGCTTTATGCTGGAACAGTTTATTTATGTAGCCCGTAATCACATTACAGACTCAAATGGCTGTACAGGCCCAAACTTCACAAAATACACCCCTTGCTCCTCCCAAATGTTTATATGGAATATTACACTACCTATTATACAGATCAGGGTATCCCAACCATGGTCCTGAGGACCGCCTTCCCTGCATGTTATAGATGTTTCCCTGCTGCTCAACACACCTGATTAAAATGAATGGATCGATATCAATATTTGCAGAAGCCTGATAACAACCCATTCATTGAATTTGTATGAAAAGTGCTATATAAATAAAGATTGATTGATTGATTGATTCATTCATTTGAGTCAGGTGTGTTGGAGCAGGGAGACATCTCCAACATGCAGGACAATGGGTCTCCAGGACATTAGGGAACACAGATACAGAGTTCTGTTACTATTTAGATAGTTTTTATTATTAGATCATTCATGAAAGCCAATTTTGGCCATATACAGGTATATGACAGTATAGCATTTATTTAAGTATTTGGGACTAAAATGTATTGAATTGCCTACTTCTACTACTACTTCTAGCCGTTAGCATACTAGCGTCACTATTTTACACTCTGGAATAAATTAAAACAGGCTGAAATAAATGTAATTATAAAAGAAATTACAAATAGATAACCACATTATTATGTATATACTGTAGGTTTTCTAATCAAATGTGAAATCAGTTTAGAAAACTATTGTAAATAAACACCAGATAGGATTTAGCATAATATGATAGTGTATATGACCTTTGGAGAATGATGACAGCTCATTTTCTATTTTCCTGTCCTGTTTCATAGTAAAGCAAACTAGGCTACTGTGCAAATGTACTTTGATATATTATTGGGTTAGCCAAATAAATCGAAATCAATGTTGTCATATTTTTAGTCCACCATGATGATCGATGATCATGGGCGGAGTTTGGGTGATACCTCGTGTGTGTGGGTGTGGGTGTGGGTGTGTGAGTGTGTTGGGGGTGGGGGGCGAGGAAATAGGCGCTGTGTGAAGGCCACTTCCCAGGCGGCCTCCCGTGATGAAAAGGTAGCTTTTATTGTTATCTAAAGGGATCAGGACACATCTTCAAAGCGCCACAGATACAGAGCACAAAAGGCAGAGGGACTACAGCCTACATTGCGATAGATCGCGGATAAAGGAGACATTCAACACGACTTTATCTTTATTGTCATAGCTAAACGACAATTTTAGTCTCATTGTCCCCTATAGCTGTTGTGCGTTTAACCTGTAAGATCCTTGAAGTTAGCTTTCTCTATATGCATCTAACTTCTCACTCAACCGTGATGTTCGTTTTTAACAGAAAACGGCAAAGATATTTTAATAATTGATACATGTTCTACATACAGTATATGTTTGTGCTTGTAGGGTTTCCCCATGTGTCTCCGCGGCTTGTTTTACTACATTTACATTTGAAATGACCGACAGCCAGGGCTAATTGTGTTGCTACTGTAATAGCTTTGATCTGCACTGTTTGAACCCGCGGTGCCAAATGCCGTCTGTTCTCTGTTGGGCAACTGGCGCCAGGGCACACCAGGTATCGGGGAGGTGTTAACACTAAACCATCCGCATGGACTGGCCTTGCAATTGACTGCACAGATCCTGGGAAGAGACGTTTACCCATATCTTATCGTTGCCTATGGTGTACGTTAATTTGGTATGACTGGATAAAACCCCCCATACATTTTCTTAAAACATGGCTAACGACTCAATATTAGGCATATCAATATAAAAAAAAATAAGGGACGTGTAAACAGGAAAATACAATGGCATGGCTATGGTGCTCAAACTGCAGAATCACATTTCTATTCGGCACAATGGATATCACTGATAATGAACAACACAAACGCGGGAAAAGATTGCCCCCCATCTTAAAACTGTTTTGTAGGCTATAGCCTATACGATTAAAGCTCTGAATGATAGGCCGGACCTCACAATCACCTTTACCTTCTACAGTTTGGGAGTTGAAATCAGATATACATTTTCTTGAGGGCTATTGTATCGCCATACAAATGTATGGCCTAAATCGGGTCTCCGCCTCTGGCTGAGGTACAGCTGTTTCGGGGGTCCTTGTCTCCGTCTGACTTAGGCCTATATGTATATGAGCTCAGGGGGTTCTCACAGACTTAGTGGCGCCAGGTCTTCACACACTCACAGGATATGTAAAGACTTCAATAACGAGCCATTAGTCCTAATCATTGGAATCGAGCAGGCGTTAACGCGCCTTTACAAATGCTAATTCCACCATGGTCTATAAAAGCGGCCCTTGACAAGAGCTGTCACAGATTCCTCTGTCTCCCTGTGGATTAACTTCACTGACCAGAACAGATATACCATGGTGAAACACCTCTCCGTTGACTGGTTGGCCAGAAGCTATCACGACATACCAAAAAGCAACCACGGATCTGTGGATAACATGGCGACACAAAGACCACACGTTCCTTGCGTGGTGCAACCTCGTCAACCTACATGCTACAACAAGGATTACCTAATGCCGAAACCAAAGACGCAGAGGATCCTAGAACGCCTGGACTCCACTGAAAACAACTGCATTCGGCAATCCATATTAATATCGCCTGCACAATGCTCATCACCAAGTAAGTTGGTTACACATTGTGAATTTCAGAACATATCTTGATTCGTTACCATAGGTTAATTCGTGTCTAACCAATGACTTCTTCGACAGTTTCAGAGATCAGTGGATATTCCTCTGGGTACGAAAGCGAGGCCGCGTCCTCAGAGTGTCTCTCCGTGGATGAAGGATCCGATGGAGACAGGGACGGGGCGCAGCGCCGCATGCGCACCAAGTTCACCCCCGAGCAGATCCAAAAACTGGAGAAGGTTTTCAACAAGCACAAATATCTGGACGCGGGAGAAAGAGTCAAGACATCCCATAAACTTAACCTCTCGGAGACTCAGGTAAAATTATTTTCATGAAACAACATATATGAATTAAAACCGCAAATATGTGTTTAGAACTAAAATGCCACTGCACTGAACTGAAAAATTACTATTTTTGTTTTGTCTTTCAGATAAGGACCTGGTTTCAGAACAGAAGAATGAAGCACAAAAGGGAACTCCAGGATTTGCGCGCCGAGTACTTCAACCCTACGTTCTCTCCAGTGATGTTCCAGCACAGCCCAGTGGGTCAGTACCACGGATTCTACCCGGCAAACCCGGCCTTGTACGCGACCATGATGCCGCAAGTCCCCATGCAGCAGCAACCGATGGTTCCACACTCATCGTATATCCACTCGGGTTTATACTGAACTACGAACTGTGACTTTGACTCAAACACTTAATTTAAAGATTTTATTATATGTGCAATCCATGGTTATTTGCCTAATGGCATTATTATTGTAGTCCAGTTAAAGATGTATATAATTTAGATAAAAAACTCTATTTATCGTTTAATAAATATATATCTTATATCTCAACCATGTTTGGTTTTGTGGGTTTTTGTGGTCTAATTGCCAAATGAGCATGCAACTATCAATATGTGATGGTTATTATGCATATGGATTATATCTATTGAAATAGGCTATTGTTACTTGGTTGGTTGAACATCCTGAGTTTCATGCCAAAATGTGTGGCATCAGATAAGTAAAACATTAATCGAAAATTACACTAGGAGTCGTTGCATTTATTTAAAGTTTCAAATCAGAATAATGTGGTCTCATGAAATGGTTCCCAGATTCAGACATGCAAAGACATAGCAATACAACAATACATCCATTAAAAACCATGATTATTAAAGCAGAATAAACAAATGCACTGTGCAGAAACGTAACACCTGGACATTGGCAACTTTGAATGAATGGTATGGGTATAGCTACTGCATTTTAGTTTCCCATGCCCACATGTAAACCATGCAGGAGTGCACCCCATGTTGCGCTTTCTTATGAGCGTCAACTAATTATGTTCGTCCTTTTCGTCGGACTTCAAACGTCGGCTAACAGGGAGATCATGCTCTTCGATTAGTCCAGACGAAGCCTCAGTGACGAGTTTACACTCATCACGGGATCCTTGGAGCTGGCTCCAGTGAGTCTGTAGTTTACAGTTTGGCCCGAAGTAATGAGATGAGATTATAAAATGTTTGGCCCTGAACTTTCAAATAGCCTATGACCTTTGCAAACTATATAGACACTCATAGATTTAGATTCTTTCAAATCGAAATATACTTGTATAGAATATAAAATAATTACAACATTTCTATAAATGCAAATCTAAAAATACTACATATACATATACATATACACACACACACACACACACACATATATGTAAAATATAAAAATGTGTAAGCAGAAAAAATCTTAGAAATTGCTTGAGTGCATTGTCTATTTTTTGTACATGCCCAATATGTGAATGATCAAAAGATGAGCCAACTCACTTACTAAAGTCTATGTAACTTTCTGCATACATATACTAATGATAGTCTAATATGTTCTCTTAGGTGCATATATAATCAGGTAGCTAAACAACTTATAATACATTTTACATTTAGAGAATGGAAACACATACAACATTTTTGTGGAAAACGTTGGGAAATTCGTTGGGAAATACTTATTTCTACCTAGCCTATACTGTTTTATGAATAGTTACAAATCCAAACCCTCTATGGCTTTCCTTATTAAATCTCCTTGGCACACCCATTCCGTCATTCATATTTGGCAGCAAAATTAAAATATACGGTACAGAATAAAAAAGATAGCCTGCAAATAAGAGTTTAGCGTGCACTTTGTGCTCAGTTTAATGTAGCTGTGCGTTCTGTTATCTATATGTCTCGTGTTCTATCTGTTAGTCTTAAATCAGTGTTTTTTTTTTTTTTTCAAACCTCGACTTCTGCGTTTCATAGATGTAGGTTGGGTTAGGGTTAGGTGTCATAATCATATATTTTGAGTTTCACCTGCTCCTCGTTGTATCCACTGAAAAGTGTCGAGTGGTCTGTCTCTCTTTTCTTGTCTACCTGTTTAATTGGGCATAGTGTCGCTGATTGTAATGTAACCTACTCGTTGCCTGTGTTCTTGTTTTTGTTTATTAAACGCATCGTTTCTGTCATGGGTCCCTGCCACCTCCAACATTACAAGAAAAGAACAATATGCACCTACTCACGAAGATAATATTTGTGTTATAATTGACATTATAAAACAATATATATATGAGGTACATTTATTTTGAATCTAACCCTTAAATATACATCTTATTGACTGACTATGCTATAAATGGTTTGTATTCAGTGTTGTGGATGTGGTCCTAATCAGTCTATTCAGGGATCATTCAACTGAGCTGGGATTACATCTAGGTGATACTCAGACATCATGGCGCCTAGACATATCATGCAGCCATGAACGTGAGAAAAGCCACAATTGCAGCGCCTATTAACCTCAATTACAGTGACTATCGAATTTTTATCGTTCCGTTGAGACTCCTTTGCATATGCAAATAGGCATGTGCCCCTCCTATATAGTGACCAAGAGTCAGTCAAGGGGAAAAAACACGCACATTTGACTATAGGGTTCACACAATGGCGACCAACTTCTCAGTGGATTGGCTTTCAAAAAGTTTTTACACAACGCCAAAGGACACTGAGAACATTCTGCAGTCTAGAACTGAGTTGAAGAACGCTTCACTTAGGCCGAATGGCCAAAGTAAAACGTTCCTTCACACTGGAATGGAAGAACCTACCAAGGACCCTACAATATATTCACCGTCCTCGCCATACAGTAAGTTCGTCAAACAATCCCATCGGGTTTATTGGCGCTCGCTAAACCATCCGTAGGTTATTACTGAATTTTAAACGTTTTACTTGTGTCTTTTCCAGACAGCTGTGGCTACACATCTGGCTCCGAGAATGATGTTGGGGATGACAGCGAAGGGGAGCCCAGTCTGCAGCGAAGGATGAGAACCAAGTTCACTTCTGATCAGATCAACAAACTGGAGAATACTTTTAGCAAACACAAGTACCTCGGCGCCACGCAGAGGACAAAAATATCAGAGAAGCTCAATCTATCTGAAACGCAGGTAACATACATGGCCGCCATAATGTTACTTGACGAAAACAATTCCATAAATATGCACATTAATATAACTGCCTATACGAGTCATTTGGTTCACTATGTCTTTCTGATTTTAGGTAAAAACCTGGTTCCAGAACAGGAGAATGAAGCTTAAGCGTGAGATCCAAGATGTGCGGCCTGAATTCTTCTCAGCTCCACTTAACCTGCTGCCGCCATTTGTGTTGTCGCATGCGCCTTCATTTCAGCACCACGCATTGTCGGGACAGCTCCCGGCCTACTGCCAGAGCGCCCAGCACCCGAGCCATGGCATACATTTTTCCCAGCACCCGAGTCATTGCATATCTTTTCCCCAGCACCCGAGCCATTGCATACCCTTTCCCGCACAACAGATACCACACCAACCCCATATCACACAGATTAATGCGATGATGCAGCCTTGCGTCTACTTTTGAGAAGTAACGCAGAGAAAGGATGTTGGAACAGTTTCTTATTCCACGTTGCTGAAAACAACAACGCATGTCCAAAATCTAGATATTTTTGCCATAGCCTTTTTTATTTCATTTTTTTATTGAGAATTTGAAGATTTTGCTTGTTTATTTTTATTTAGTTGTTTTTGTGAATTCTATATATTGCTTGTGAATACATAGTGCTTGTGAATATGTCTAATATTACATTGTAAATGTTTTATATTGATTGAAAATATTTAAATATATTGTCTCCAGAGTTAAAATTATTAAATATGGTTTATGAGATAGTGTGTGCATTTTCCCACCACATTATAGAAAACAATTCCAATTGTTATAGGCAGCTAATTTGCATAATGTTATGGCTCCATTGAGTGTCGAGTAGACCTAATTTGATCTAACCAATGTCGATAAACGGGAACATTAAGACTATGGCCTGTAATACAAAACACCCACCATTAATAACCTAATCTGCAGACGCAAAACCGGCCACAGCTGGCACATGGGGCTATATCTGGTTAATTTAGACTTCATGGATGCCAGTATTTCTATCAACTTCGTTGTAAACGAGTAGCAGTAGCTTTCAGTGCAATTTATCTTTTATTCGTCATCACCACGTTATTGTGGATTAGACAGTAGATCTTGTCGACGGCTGCTCTGGGCAAATGTGTGCGTCCAGTGGCATGGCCCTGAGCTGTGATCGAATTGGATGCTCTTTGAGATTTGCATCTTCAAATCCACATCAAAGACTCCTTAACTACAAGATCATTGAGATTCATTTAGCCCCTTTGTCTTTCAACTGAACTGTTCACACGAACTTGAAAGACTCTCGGGACGGCGCCCGCAAGTCTACCAAAGACGTATGCTTACCTTAAGTCATTAGTTGCAATTAAACCAGCCGGCTAAATACTGGAGGGATTCAGTCACTTTATCAAAGTGAACTTATGCCTTTTCAGGCGATGGAGTGATTCAATGTAAGCTCAGATAATGCTAACATAGACATTTGATCTGACAGAGGTTTGTCACTCAGAACAATCAAGGTTTAATCTATTTTTTTTTATTTATTTATTTTAAATCGCAAATAAAGGTTATAGCTATAGGTAGGCTACACCTTGGATTTAAATTCGTGCAGTAGCATATTAGAAGGATCCTACATTTTAAGCAACACAAGTTATTTGTTGTGTGTGAATGGATTCATCATTAATCACATTTCAAAGTGGCTTAGTCTAATACTGAAAATACTCAAACTTAGCTTTTTGGATGCCTCTGTGAATTTATTTCCATATACGGAATAGCTTTATAATTCTATGCACTCAGAACTGTATGATTTCAGATTTCAGGACACTGATGATGGCCACATCAGCTCTGGTAAATTACCCATTGGTCTTTTCAAAATGAAACAGGGTGGAGTTCTGAACTGGTGTCTTGAATATCAATTGATATTTAATGTCACTGCTTAAATCAGGTAACCTGCAGGTTAGGTGAGGAAGTGCTAAGAGTCTTGCTAGTAATGGTTCCAGACTGGCTGGAGCCACATTTCCACATTTGAATGGTGATG
>JAODOY010007567.1:0-56206 GCA_025399855.1 Forbesichthys papilliferus | reverse complement strand
AAAATAAACAATTCCACATTTTAAAAGATGATTTTTTAAAAACTTTAAGCCAAATATAAAATGTCTTGACTTTCACTGACTAAATAAAATCTGAATTTCCATTACCTGTATTGAACAGGAAAAACTGGCCAGCAGAACAATGTCTGTGTTAAAAGGATAGGCAGCATAACAACAATAAACAAACTGGAAAATGTTTGTGAAGATATTTCAAATAGGTACTACCTTAAGCAAGATTCAGACCAGTGGTTTAATTGGGATTTTAAGGAGGGAAAGTCCTCCTTATACAGGAAGTCTTCAATTACTTTACAAGACTTCATTTCTTGCATTCGGGTTTATTTTAAAGCACCAATGTGTTAACCTGACACACCAGGTATCTGTGTCTGTTAAAACACATCCATTTGGGAAGCTGTTCATTGAAACGGATTCAAGAGGGCAGGCGCTTTCAAAAACAAAAATCGGGAGAAAAGTGAAATCATATTTTCCATTGAGACAAGCCTTTGCTCTTCTAATAAAATCGATACTATATTGTATAATAATCTCTAGGCGTTTTTTCAACTAGTTATTTTCAAGTCACCTACGTCACACCTAAACACACTAGGTTTACCATCCTGAATCGCCTCCATTTCCAAGCTCTCCAGACTGATTCTCACGGCAAAGTCAAACTGAAGCTCGTGAAATCAGGATGGTTTCACGAGGCTACCAATGTGTGCCTTTACTCCACCAATGTAGGTGGAAATGCTGATTTATGTAAAAAGTCAAAAAAGTGAATACATTTTACCTTACCATACAACCGCAGAAAGAATTAAGAGACCACTGCAGCAGTTTCTATAGTTTTAACTATAAATACATTATTATTTTATATTTACATTTAATATAAAATTTATTTTTAGATTTATATTTTTATAATTTTTCTATCTATGTTATATGTTTTACCTATTTCAGCATATTTATATTACATTTTAAAGAACACACAATGAATTTTGAAGCAATATATGTGGAGCAGGTTATACCTGTGTATTCTGAAAGTAATGTCTCCAGAGAGGTCTGATCTTGTCCTGGCCACCCACATCCCACACAGTGAAACAAATGTTCTTGTACTCTACAGTCTCTACATTAAAACCTGGAGATGAGAGAGAGGGGTAAAGACCAGTGTAACATACATACTGTACATTATGAATGTTAAAAAAAATAGTAAACACTACTTACCAATGGTAGGAATGGTGGTTACAATTTCTCCAAGCTTCAATTTGTACAAGATGGTAGTTTTTCCTGCCGCATCCAAACCAACTGTTTGACATTGAAGGTGTATTTCAATTAATTTTTGGTAACAACATTGTGCATAACAGGCATTTGGTGTATACTCTTTATCGCTCAATATAACCAGAACACAACATGATGGGACAGCCTGCCAATAATCATAAACGTAAATTAATGACTATGACAATTGTTACTGGTAAACAGCCTATTTGAAGTGCAGATTAGAACTACCATTGTACTGTACGGTCCCGTAGTGTATGCAGTAGAGTTGAATTCACGACAAAGTTGATTAGGCCTTACATTAGTTAAATCATAATTTTTATATGAAATAAGCAACATACATAGTCTATGTTATATTAAAAAAGCTCCTATGAATACACTTTGGATAATTTGGCATTTCAGATTAATTTATGGTACGGTACAGTATAAGTCTATAACTTCAACATTGTATGTATCAGTACGTTTTTACATTTCATAACATTTTAGCTTGTTATTAACTTACTCGACCCATTCGCCTACGTATCTACAAGTGTTCCGTCGATGTTAAATCCATTACGAGGGGTAGGTTACTGTATTGAGTAATACCAGATACCAATGTTACCGTTAGCCATTAGCTAATAATAATCTGGCAAACTTCTAAGGTAGTGATATTACAAAATCTTAGTTGTTACGATACTGTGGGTACGTTACTGTACGGTATCGGTAGTTGGAAAATCATTTTAGCTGTTTTGCTAATGCGACAAATACAGGACTGTTACTGTGTCAAATAATAATTATATTGTTATTGTGGAACAATGTCAGTCAAAATGAACCCGCTAATATACTGTCAAGCTAGCGAAACTTGGAGCTAGCCAGCCACCTAGCTAATGTACGGCACAGTACCTCTCCCCAAAGCAACTTACCCATAAGAATCCTCATTTGTTTTTTGCCAAACAGTCGGCCGAAAAGCGACGATATTGTAAGTCCCATGTTTGACTGCACTCTTGTATCATATACTCGTATTAGCTTCAATCAAAACTACTACCGTAAATGATATATCGTACTGATCTGGTCAATATATGTTATACTCTCGAAACAGTCTTCAGTTGCACTGCCACGTCCGGGCCAACGTGGAACTGCCTACGTCATCACCTTGAAAGAGCTTTATAAAAAGTTGAGTGCATTACCCGGTCCCGTAACACCTACGACTTATTATGTAAAGTATGGCATCCATTCAATAGATCAGAGAAAGCATGGGCTGTATGTATTTGGCAGTTGAAATCTACATGCCGTACTATTCATAATGCACGTTTAATGTATGCGGTCGAGTGGTCGGGTAACTATGGGTGTAACATTCAGTTCCATACTTTGCCACTAGATGACCGTGTAACACAATAAACAATTTCACATTAGGCTCATGTAGGCTACTGTCTTTAGTAGTCTATAGTGCATAACTTTCTTATTATACATCCATGGCATAATGTGTAGTCAGTCAATATATGCATTTGAAATATACTGTGCATGCACTAAGTAACATCATATTAATCCTATATTGGGGCTTTAATGTGTGTGTGAGCACATTACAGGCTGATGGTCATCTCATAGCCATAGGCTATTCTAGCCTATATCTGGAATTTCTAGACTACAGTTAGCAGCGATAATCATTTCACAAAAATGTAAGTGAAATAGGAAATCATAAATCCCTTGACAGGAAAGACTACTGTAAAAAAAAAAAAAAAAAATCTCCTGAGGGAATTCCCTGCTTCTTCGAAGGAGGTGATCTCTTCAAACCTGCTCACCTGGAGGCACAACCCCTGCCACAATATAGTTCTATGGCCACAACACACACACACACACACGCACACGCACGCACACACACACGCACACACACACACACACAGACACACACACATACACACATACACACACAGACACACACACACACACACACACACACAGTAATTAATACACGCCCACAGATTTAAATAGCAGTGCCCTGGTCCAGGTACACCTTTTGAGGGTGTGCTTATTGAGTGTTATGAAAAGCACATGGTGCAGGCTGCTTTTAGTCAGTGCTGTACATACAGTGTGTGAGTACAGAATAAGGATTATTATATATTTACCATGGAGTTCAATGGCATATTAACAAACAGTCAGGTGGGCACGTCGGCACCTTCTTTTGTTAATATTATATTCATTATTATTTATTGTTTATGTTTTCATTTATATTATTGTGTTTTACATTTTGTTGTATTAACATTTCTGTTTCAGATTGACTTTCTCTCCACTCTATACATAGTGTCACTTGCTCCAAGGTAATATGCAATTTCATACTCGTTTTACATGCTCTCATGAGACACTTTTCATGGCATGGCTTTTGTCATTCTTTTAGGTAAGACCTACTGTACCATTTTGACCTGGAATTCGTACCAGGCATATAGCCTTTTATCCAAACTAACAGTAGCCCATTTTTAATGTTATCATGCCTACTGGTCATGTGAATAACCAGTAGGGCAACATGTGACAGCCTGCATTTCTTACAGCACTGGCCTGAATTTAGTTAAGAGATATAATTACTCCATTTGGATCAAACACAATGTTCAGTAGGCCTATACCTTGTGCACTAGGATGTTATTTTTATACAAGTTTAGCTTTAGTTAGCCGACAAACAGGTCAACTGCTTTTTACGGCATTGCCTCTGTGCCACAAAAAATGAAAAGCAGAAAGTAAATAAGAAGATAATTTGTCAAGATGAAAAAAATATTAGGTTAGCTCCCACACTTCCCATCTGCACATCATGCAGCAGCATTTCAATTATTTTAGAAGTTACTTTTACGATGATTTTGGTTGTCCACCTCTTCTTTTATGCATAATTAATGTTCTCTTATTTTTATGATATGAAATGAACGGCAGTTTGATCGGGAGTTTTTCTGTCCTGGTGGTTTCCATAGCAAGATGGCGGGATCTGAGAGAACAGGTGAGCTGACTGAAATATGTGTCTGTGACTGTGTCTATGATGATGACTTGCAAAATGGGAGTATTTGTTCACAAATACAGAGATACGTAAATACATTCACACCTACTAACACACACCCACACACACACACACCCACACACACACACACACACACACAAACAGAATGTGGAAAAGGTTTAGTATGCGCCTAATGCTTTTAATCTGGCGTTTGTACATTTCAGGTGTCGTTACTTGTGCAGCTGGCCCTGGCTGACCTCTGTGCTGGCCTGCTTCTGATGCTGACCAGCACCATGAACAAGGCTGGCAGCTTCAGGATGAGTGTGGCTCTCTGCCAACACGCTCTTCCCCTTTCACTGGTGAGACAGATGCTGTATGACATCATGTCAGTTATGTCATTACAACACAGTTACTGTCATTTGTACTGTGATTGAGTTTTGCAGTATCATCTTTGCTCATCCAAAGGTCACTGTCAAACAACATTTTGCTTTATTATGCACTAGATGCTGTTCAATAATGTTATGTATTCCATGAAAAAACAATGTGAAGTCATATTGTCAAGCACATTTCAATTCAAGTGCTATATTTAAGAATAAATCCACTCACTAGTATTTCCATAGGTATTTAAAATACATATCCCCCTTATCTAAGTGATATCATCACAGTTCAGTGATAAACTCTGAGACACCCAAGATGCATTATGGTATCAAGTCCATAAACACCTATTAAAAGCATGGTAAGTCAGGGTCAGTCATCCTCGACAGGCTTGTAAATTTGAGCTCACATAAAAACAATATTCCTCCATGGCACCGCCTCCCACATCGAAACTCACTACGTAGTACTATACTTTGTTGTTGTGAGCGGTGTTCTCCACGTTGTTTATGTTCCCATTTACGAAACCAGGGCTGTGTATAAGTATCACATTCTTTTTTCAACACGCGCAAAGAGCCGTAAAATAGCGAAGCACGAGGAGAAATTTGGTGAATTTGACTAAATGTGTATTATCTTACAATTAGCTTGCAATAGCAGACTTTACATTTAAGCCCATCAATGATGTGTGTGGTTTGTTTATCTTCCAGACATTTTACCTTATTTCATTTCTTCTGGTGGTGGTGTATGCGTGGAAATCCACAAAAGCTCATCAGGGCTGGAGAACACGACAGGATGCTAATGAGACAGAGCAAGTAAGCACAGTGATTTCATTTGTTGTGTAGAAAAAACAACAACACATTACTAACTGTTTTTCAACCTCTGTTACAGTTTTCACAGTGTAGAAGGAGATTAGTGGCTATACCTATATATGGCATTGTGTGGTATGTTCTATATTTTGTTTAGGTATCATTTAAAAATGAATGCACATATGTGTGTTATTAATTGACTCTTCATTTGTCTGTTAACCCCCCTTTTCCCCCCTCCGTGTGTCACCAGGCTATGTCCCATTGCAATGTACTTGGCGTATGTGCTCACTCCCTACCTTACCACTTCTGCTGTGTTTCCTCATCCGGACGAAGCCCCCAATACAAACGTTTTCAATGATACCAAATACTGCACCAGGTTAACAAACATGCACTCATATGTCCTTGAGATTACATGTCTGTAGTCATTCAATAAAGATGGGTGGAGGTGTAACTTGATTTAAGGACCTTCTTGACTGTCTTTCCAGCTGTATTCTCTTCCTGCATATTTGGAATGACCGGTGCTCAGATGCTGTGAGTAGAGCAAGAGAAAAGGCAGTTTTAGCTGTGACCCATGGTTTTATTGTGAAGAGACAAATAAGTTAACACAACCATTTCTCTCTAGGACATCATTCACGACAGCTTTGTCAAGGGGGTTCTCTTCCTTGCGGTGATACCTGTGCTTGTGTCCTGCACAGTAAGTCAGAATATTTACTTATCGTATTTATTATGTTTTTTTTGTCTTGGCAAAATATAGACACTCCTTGATTTGATTTTGGAATTACCCTTGTGGATACAACCAGTTTTACCAACACACTTTTGATAACACAATCCAGTGTGTACAGCGCTATTACTATTTTATTACCCACTACTAGTTGTGTTTTACTTGTCATGTCTTCTTCTGCCCCTTTGCAGGTCCTCTACTGTAAGGTTCGAAAGTGGTATCAGAGACATGAACAAGAGGGCCTGTTCCCTGTGGAAGGTGACGGGCGTTCTAGAAGGAGGCTGAAAAGCATGATCTCTACGGCAAGGAACATGGTCCTGATCATCATATTCTGCTGGACGCCAGGTATAAAGCAACAGAGATGTCAGAGAGATGTACCTCTTATAGGAGTCATTTATTTTGAGTTTACTCAACACCAGACTGACCCCGTCCTCCCTCTTGATAGCTCTTGTTCTTATTGTGATGTCAACTATTACCATATGGACCAATATTATGCAACAATGTCTATATTGGCTTTACATCATGCAGGTATGTAAGAGAAAATAAAAACAATGGGATAACATTCAGCATGATTCAATGTTCAGATTATGTGTGATGTGGTTGTTTTTCTGTCAATATTTGTTGCAGGCATTGACTTTGTCTCTACAAGGATTTTTGAATAGCATGGTCTATGCCTGGAGAAGACCCAACTTTACAGAGGTGGTTCTAGGGGAGAGCACACCACTGGTGATGCATGAAAGCATTGCCTTTTTCGATGAATCACTGAGAAACACAACTTGACTCCTCGTGACCCCTGAGGATGTTGAATATGATTGGAGCAGTGTGGCAAGTCGTCATGCTCACACATTCAGGAATGTACAACTGCACCCAAGGAACAAGTTCTTAGTGGATGTGTGAATGGGACTTGGATGTTGAAGAATGCCAGAACAAATATGATGTAGGTCGCTAGCTGATCACTAGCAAAGCAATGACTGATGCGGTAATTTTCATTACAGCTGTTGATGTGGAAAACGGTGTTTATATTGTAGCTACACCTTTCAATGCAATATAATTAAGAAATGTATTATTGCAGAATTATAGCACTATTTTAATATTTATAATATTTATTTATACACTAGTACTGTATTGCATTTAGAATTTGATGTATGTAAATTGATAATTCTGTATATTCATTATGTTTTTGAGATCTAGTAGGTTTTCATGAAGTTAAAAAACAAACTGATGGGTAATTGCTTGATTATGGCAATGCCATTGCTTGAATACTATCTTTTAAACATTTGTCGATCAGTTCAGGTCAGAACAAAGCTTTTGTTGTCAGTAGCAACATGTTGTTTTTCCCACCACATTTCCACAATGACAACCGGTACGTAGAGTATGCTATTTACAGTATTTATGCTGAGTCATAATGACAGATGTGAGAAAGAACATTGTGTTGCTTAGCCATGACTCATGAGTCATGGCATTGACAAACAAAGCATGCCATAAAATAATTTAGTTTCAAACACCTTCACATAGAGAGATTGTGAGTATGTCTGTTCATAGCTCAACATAGAGCATTATGTGATGTGCTCAAATTCTTACTCCATAATCTGCCATAGGATACCACTTTACACACACACACAGGCACTTCAGTAGTCCAGGTGGACAAACTTTTATTCATGCAAAAAAGCTTTCAGTGGAATGTACAGCTCCTTGATACCTGAAAACACGACTGCAGAAAAGAACATACACTTTCCTGTGATTTTGCATTCTCTATCAATTGCTCTCAGCTAAGTCTTTACTTTAATTTAGGATCTGGTACAAGGCTTAGTAACCACGTGATCTGCTGCAAAATCTACATGGTGCTAAATCCCACCACTTTATCTCTAGTTTATCAGTCACCTTGTTTAGTTCAACTGCTGAACAGGATTAAATATTAACAGCAATGACTTAACAATATGACAATATAGCCTCATAAAATGTTTTTGCACCAGGCAAAAAAATATATACACACATTCTTATTTCATGCAGTTATTTTAAAACATAATGTGCAATTTTAAAAAGTGTGCAGAATAATGAAATCAAAATTAATTGTTTTAGAGATGTATCAGTTCTTAGAGGTAATATTGCCAAGTAATTTCAAAATAGATTGCTATCTAAAATCTATCCCTCTTGAGCAGCTGTCTGCTTTCAGTTATTGAGTTCAGTTCTTGTATCACGTAGCCACAAAATAGTTGCATAAAAAGTTAAATAATGTTGTGTATATGACAAACTTTTGACAGCCTAAAAAAAACTGTTTACTTACTTTTTCCAGCACATAATTCATCATTTTTAAGACCCTGCTATAGCCCTCTCAAACTCCAAACAGAATACTAATGTTCATTATGAAAACTATCAACAACAGCATCAATCAATCGACTGCTGAATGTATGAAATTGCAGACTAGTCTACAATGAGCCCACTGTTAAAACATAGCTAATGGTTTCTATGTTTTGTCATCCGACAGTTTAGCACTTAAACGGCATGCTGGGTGTATAGTTTTCTATTGTTGAATCCATGATTGTCATGGTCAATGAATACAATAAGTAGAAAGCATATTACAATTCTTTAAATTCTCTCCCACACTGTGGTTTGAAGGTTACTGCTGGTGCTTGCACAACATCTTCTATTTTAAAAGCATGCCACTGATTCTGTTACCTCAATATTTGCACAGTACGATATCCTAAAATGTCTTGAATCAAATATGCATATATAGTTAAATGAAATAAAATGTACAAAATTATATGTGCACTATTCTAAAGACAACACACCAACCAATTTGACAATATAACATTTTGCTGATTTATTAGAGATGTGGATAAGCATGATCCTCCATAGATTATATAAAAATGCTTTGTGGAGACAATCTATGACCCTACTTGGCCTTCCAATCCTTGGGACAATTACAACTGGAAATACTGCAGGTACTTTTGTCGCATGTAAAACACTTTGAAACAATTGTTTATTGGGCCTATTTTTAAGTGGGACATTCCAAATGATAGACACACCCATTCCAGGAAATCTCGCAATCATACCTAGACAAGAGCATGGGACTTTACAGTAATGTACATGGGTATTGTAGGAATACATAATGGGACTTTTCTAGGGCTGGCCCCAAATACTTGATAATTCGGGTATTTGTTTGTTGGGTATGTATTCGATATAAATATTGGGATTCGAGAATTCATTTTGTTCACAATATGGATGCATGCATGGTTTCCCATTAATCCCTACATGTATAAACCCACATGTTAATGTCATTGCTTGGCCTACATTGTCAACACAATCAATTGTAATTGTCTGATTGGGTCAAGTGTCAGTCAAAGCGGCCATTTTGAGAGCACGGCTATGTTTATGTGTGTGCTCTCTAAAGCTATGAATGGAAGATTACATCTGCTAATATAAAATTAATGCAACAGCAGGCCATGCAGTATTTATTAATGCATTGTGTTTTTGACAATATTTTTAATGGACTGTCTGGACCCTAGCGTATGTAACAAGATTGTTTTTGATTGTTTCCGATCGGTGGACTATGCATACTGGGGTCGGGTGGACTACTACTCACTTCATATATGAGTAGTTGATTCAAAGTTAAAAGCGTTGATGGTACTTGCTGTTGTACAGTTGTTTGCTATTGAAAACCTGCATTAGGTTGAATTAACATTAATTATAGTTGTTTTTAATGGTGTTATGGAGAACGATTATTGGAATACTCATTCGTAAAAACCCTCAAGTATTCTAAACCTGTAAAATGGTATTCTGGACAGCTTTGGAATATTCCTATAGGAATATTGATATTAAAGAATCATCTATTGTACAGTATATACATATTATTAGATTTAACAACAAGTAAATACATTAATTACATAACAATTCTAGCTAGTGTTTACATTAGTCATGGCTGATACTACTTCAACATGAAACTCCATGGCCTTGGCTTATCTTATAAGAAGAACATGTAAAAGAAATAATAAATTTATAGCATGTAGTAGTAATCAAGCCCCCACATATTTATACAATGTTCAGGTCAATTTGTCCCAATTACACAGTTCTATGCCTGAGACACAGACAAACATAAACATAAAACTATATAAATAACATAAACTTTCTGAAAGTGACTACAACTGCAATCACTATCAATATGAGCATACTATTGAGCATACATACAATACTATTTGCTCTGAGGATCTATCGGAAATATGTGGCTGTACATGGTATTGAAGCTAACGGCTGACTGCAGTGGAAGAGAAAGATGTTTCAGAATATGAGGAGAAATAAATGATGAGTGACCTTCAAGTCAGCCGCTGAAAGAACCCCACAGCCAGATGCTGAAAAACCAATGACATCTCCATTGTTAAATGTGAAGGATTGTACATGTAATTCATATTTCTGCAGTGCCTTTTAAATCCCATAACATCCCCGGTCAATATTACCCAAACACTTCCAAAGGGTCCAAAAAGTGAACACAATAAAAGAGTGAATGCCCTTGTTGACACTAGTTGTTACATTTAACCAAACTTAATGTTTAAGTGCTTTTTTAACCAGATTTCTCAACATATGTGAAATAATTAAAATGTGTTATCTTCTTGTTAACTTGAAATCAGTTTTCATTATCTATGCTATAATCATGACATCCAGCCTGTCCCCTTTAAAGCAGCCAATCTGTTCAGAAGTCCATGGACAAGGATCTCTGCTGGGCTATGTCACTGTTACCTCTTCTATTTCCAGCTTGACGCACGTAAACATCATACCTTCCATCCTCCTCCACCTCTTCCATCACTCTATCCTCCTGCCCCCTATCCCCCATCCCATGGTGCCCTTCCATGTGAGCTGGTTTCATACTGGGCCAGCTCTTCTTACGTAGACTGCTCTTCAAGCTCTGCAAGGGAGGCAAGGAGCTCTGAAAGTCCCCTCTGAAGGGCGACAGCTCCATGGACCCCAGACCCACGGCGGGTACATCTCCACTAGGCTTGCTAGAATTGATGGAGGCCTGAGAGCCACAGTGGTGATCATGGATGCAGCGTGAGGCAGAGGAGCATCGCCTCAGAGCCTGTAGAGACTGCAGCTCCTCCGGCAGGTCTCCTAGGTCTCCAGGCATCTCCTTGTACGCAGACAACAATCACAGTGTTACATCATCCACCTTCATAGTTTACAATGCACTGAAACAGAACATGCACCATTTTAAGCTGCTGTATAGGTTGGTGTTGCAACGAGTGCTAGCTAAATAAAGAAGAGTACACTTTTCAAAGTCATCAAATTACCACCCCCCCTCCCTTGCAAGCATTGTGCAGCTGTGTGTGCACAGTCATGTGATTGACATCAGACCAGTCAGGGAAAATCGGCCGGAATTTGACCTGATCAACCAGAGCAGATATTTTCACAGAGCATTTGATACTGCTAACATTTCTAAGGCATTTCTAAGAAATGACACAAAACGTATAGCTCTGAAAGCTCCTTCAGAGTGAATCCCATGGAGTACCTTGCCTCTGAGAGAGAAGAGTTCATAATGGGGAGGATCAAACTCATCCTGGAAGTCAGCCCGGTGGAACAGGTTATTTTTACGCATCAGCACCTTGGAGAAAGGATCAAAACGCACTTGCTAAACGAGGTGGAGCTCACTGAGGCATAACCACTGAGTTCTATGATACAATACCTAATACACTGCAATAACAGGAACCTTTTTGCGTGGCTGTTTGACTTGCACCATTATGGAAAAGATGAGGAGTAGCATAACAACTCCAGTAGACACACAGATTATTGTCCCCTGCGTTTTGGTTATTTGATGGAAAACACTTTTGCTCTTCTTTTCTGCATGATTGAAAAGAGAGGGAGACAGAGAGAGAGAGACAGACAGACAGACAGAGAGAGACAGACAGACAGACAGACAGACAGAGAGAGAGAGAGAGAGAGAGGGAGACAGAGATAGGAGAGAGAGATATGGAGGGGGAGAAAGAGAAGGATACTTTACACCTCATACTGTAACTTGAAGACACTGACTTTCTGATGTACCCTGTGGAAGACCTAAAAGCCATAGAGAAAAACTGTATGGTTTGGCCATTGTTTTGATGGTCCAGCCCAAAAACTGTACACAACTAAAAGGTTTCTGATTTCTTGATTTCTGATTTCAACTAAAAGGTTGTTTAAAAATGGATCTGCTTTATTCACAGTCTGAGTTATAAACATCGCCACATCAAGCAATGTGTTCTTTATTGAATTAGACCCTGAAGAATACCTTACATGACACAATTTATATTAATATGAGCAAGGATAAATATCAAGGTACAGTTAGTTACCTTTACAGTTGCTCTCATCCCAAGGGAAGACACAGTTCTGTATACCATTACACACCAGAGAGGTGTTGATGCACATGTTACTATGGCAAAAAAATGCATTGCCTGCACAGGGCGCTGGAAAACAAATCTGTGTTAGTAGTCACATAAGAATATATGCTGATAGATAGTATAGACCAAATGTTTTAACAACATCTGGGCAGATTCTTTTTTGTAAAATTTGTAAAGGTTTTACACCACTGCACATTTGGCCATAATGTTTTTAAATATTTGGGAGAAAAACTGTATAGAATGTCAACCACATCCACGATGAGGAAAGACAATGGAAAGTAATTCATCAATTAGATAAATAACACATACGATCCTCAAAACAGGTGAAAAGCATCCGGAAACGGCTGAGGCGGCTTGTTTCATCAGCCCACATCCTTATGACCGCCACGCCCGTGTCCAACATAACGTCGTTAGCAACTGTACTACAGAACTTGGCCTGCAGCAGGACAGAGGTGGAATAAAGGACGTGGTTCTGAACGCCAATCCAACTGAAGCCTTGTGTTGATTGGTACCATGAGGTTTAGTACATGGGTTGAGCAATAGCTACATGCTGATTAGCTGACTACACCTACATGCAGTTGCACAAGTGTTTTATGAGCTTTTTCGCCTCCGTGATTTGCACACTGCTGGTGGATTTGATCCGCCCCTCCCCCCATACCATCTACGCAGTTTTCTTATGATATGTATTGCATTGCATTGATTGTGCAGAATAAACATAATATGATGCAGTTACTGTATCTACAATAGAATCAATGTTCCGTGTGCAATTGGCTGCAATGCATGAGCTGAGATTTACAAATACTGGGTTGGGTGTAGAACATAGCTAGGGTGAATATTTATGGTTTACCCTGGCACTGCTAAATAGGGTGTGTGTACTGTAGATGGAGGAATGCATACTGATAAGGGGAACAAAAAGGCATAATATTTATTTTGTCAATCACATAATATAAAATAGGTCTAGCATATTATCTACATGTAACATTAATGCCTAAAAATCATAGTGGGTATATAGCCTAGAATTCTTTTGGACAGACACTAAGAAAATAGACCTATACTATTTGTAGACATGTAGTAATGTACAGAAAGTTACATACCTTTAGGTCCTCAATGGCATTACTGCCATCATATACAGCCACAAAGTTTTTCTTACAATCATTTGAGTTTTCCATCTGGTAATCCAAGAATCGCAGATAGATCTACAATAAACAAAGACATTTTATTTTGGAATTTGTGCAGTGAAGCTGAAGCATATTCAATCATTGTGTTATCATAAAAAAAAGAAAAATAATGACGCATTTAGACAGATATACAGATAATTTAATGCAAGCAAAACTGTGTTAACATTTTTGGAATATTTAATGTGTAAAATTGCATAATCAATTAATGTATTCATATGTATTTGAGTTGTGTGAAACTGACATACAGTATGCTTGTGTTTATGAGCATAGCATAGAAAAATACTTTTTGAGCAGCATCTCACATTACTTAATGAAACCTGTGTCTAGGTTTAATTATCAATCCATTTCATGTTATGTCCTGGCCTACATGATAATATACCCTGTTGTTTAATGGTGCACGTATTGTCCAGATACAGTCCACAGCATGGTCTGGTTTCACTTTGTCATCCTCCTCCACCTGACTAGATCGGATCATCCCATCTGCCCCAGAAAGTTCAAACTGGCATTCTGACACACACACACACACACACACACGCACACACACACGCACACACACACACACACACGTGCACACACACGCGCACACACACACACACACACACACACACCATGTGAATCCACAGACAAGAAATTAGTGGGCTGGGCAATTGGGACAGGCCTTTATAATACCTGGGATGGGATTTAAAAGTCCTCCCACGTGCAGATGAAAATCTGGATCTTCAGCAAAAGAAACAGTGAAGGAAATTGACATAAATACGTCAATATACCCACACCAGCAACAGTAAATACATTGAATTAGAAAAATTACTTCAACCATTCTCTGCCACTACCAGCGGCAGCTGATGCCTGGACTCCTTGAAGTGAAATAACCATGAGATTTACCACCCCCTTGTGGTAAATAAGTGAAATAGGCACAGGATAGTCCATGTGTTTTACACTGTATGTGATTCTTTTTGTAAGCCGTCATCGGCACATAGCTGCCACTGATACCACTACCTGCTGTGAAAGTGTACTGAACCCTGAAGCCGAATCCCTCCAGCTCCTCATCACTAAAAAAACGGATCCACATGAACCGTCCACTGGAGAGAACCAGTCCCGGGCTGGCCGTGCCACAGAAGCGATCAATCAGTGGCGAGAAGTTGAAAGGGCCATCTCGAACCTCAATATTGTCAAAGCGGCACTGAAATGACCCCTCAATGAAAAATCTGTCATCAAACTGCAGCTCTATCCGCTGACGAGGGAGGGCTGTGAACAGGAGAATAGTGTTGAGTAATGCAAACATTTTACTGTAAATGATTTTGCTGTAAGTTTGACTAAACACCCAATTGCAACACCCTATACAATTAGACCAGACAAATATAAGTCACTGTTATGGCTGGGGACACATTATGGCTGCATTCAGGACGGTGTATAAAAAAGCAGTTCAGTCCACTACTTTTGCAGGTTACAGGGAGAATTGGGCTGTAGGTTGAACAACGTTCAAATGACTAACAACAACAACGTGATCATTGGTGCTTTACCGCAATAGATTTTTGTGTTTCAGCTGTACAGATGCACAAAGGAGGTACTGTAGGTACTGTATACCAATGTATGTACAGTATGTAATGTAGAGCAATAAACCTGTTCCAACTGCTAGGAAGGATATGTCTGCAATGGTTGTGGAAATATATTTTGATTAGAAATTTCATTAATTTCATTTCAGAATGAGAT
Organism: Forbesichthys papilliferus; assembly: GCA_025399855.1. NCBI lineage: Eukaryota > Metazoa > Chordata > Actinopteri > Percopsiformes > Amblyopsidae > Forbesichthys > Forbesichthys papilliferus. The sequence continues at coordinate 40,850 of JAODOY010007567.1, read as the reverse complement.
CGCATCGATTCAAGTGAAATAAGCTGTTATTAACGAGCACGATATTCATTTCTGCTTTGTAAATTGTGACAATGTCAGAATACTCATGAATATATACTGTATATAAAAAACATCCTAAAATATTCCAAAAGTGGATTCCCTTTAAAAACACATTGAGCAGCACTTTGTCCATTAAAAGCAGAACATTTTGAAATCCTTTGAATGTACTTCATGAACATTGCATGATGAAACATTTTGTAAAAACATAATAAGTGTCCAGTGCCTACAGTGCATTGATTGATAAAACAACAGCCACCAGTGTTCCATCACAAATAAGGGATCTACAGCGGACAGCTGAGTTACCTTCCAGTATGTATAGGCACTCCTTATTGGGGGGATATGTATTTGGAAAGTTGGGGGAGCTGAAGAATCCCCCATCTGTGTTTCGCACCCAGTTCCCACAGTGACGAGGACGCCGGTGCAAGGGAGTAGGCTTGACTGCAACCACATTCTGAGACTCTACATGCACATAGACACTGTGTTTATGGGGGACGTCTTTAGAGCTCATACAGCAGGTTCACATATTGTCCCTCTCCATATAGCCACACAATCCACTTTTGTTGAGTTGCAACAGTGAGCTCGGGAGAAGATTATTGCTTGCTGTAGCCCAATATATATTGACAACATAAGGCAGTGTTGGATGTTTAAAAACCCACCTTTGCTCCTCTGTGCCAACTCAAAGCCATCCTCAATCAATATCAAAAGTACCCAAACTGCAAAAGAAATAAAGAAAGACAAACATAAGAGCAGAAAAGAAGTGTGATATGTCAGGGTTTGCTGTATTATAATTATATTATAGTTTGTTTACAATATTTGTTTGTTGCAAAAAAATAAAGAAAATATATACATATCAAAATAATTAAATAAAAAAACACACCAAAAGTAAGTTGCCAGTGAACGTGAACTAAAGGCATTTTCGGCAAGTTAATGTAATCAAACGATTATTGAACATTAAAAAGAGTCCACAATAGAGCAGATGACGTTTGACACTCACCAAAACGCATTTCCCCAAGCCAAACAACTGATATGCAAATAATCAAACTTTGTATTTTCGTCGTAATTCCACTGATATGTTCCTGTTTGAAAACCTTCTAATTGAACTGTGTTTAATCGTCCTCGACTTGCACAAATCACTGACGTGCAGATAAACCATAGCGTCTTCAGGGTTGACGATCAGATGAACACACCCGACGTTACAAGTGATGGCGCTTAGTGAATATGGGTTAAGAGGACAACTCCACTGCACTAAAACGAATGAATGGTCTGCTTGTGAACCCTTAAATGCACAGGAGGGTGCAAGGCAGACTGCGCGTACTCACACGTTACACTGTTACAGCTGCTATGCTTCTATATGGTTATGTAACAGTCTGATAAAAAGTGATCACTGTATGAAAAAGTACGTTTTATGGTTATATTCCCACATTTTGAACTGGTAAATGGATTACTGGATTATGGATTAATTATAATCTAGGGCACAGAGCAGGTGAAATCCTATAAATAAAGGGTAAATAAAAATTTCTTTTTTTTTATCTAGGCCTAAACCAGCATGTTAATTAGCCTACAGTCTAGTTTCCAAATATAAACAATAATATTTTACATAACAAACAAACACATGTTAAACTTAGACATCGGAAATTATAGTCAATCCTATTTTCATAGAATCAATCACTTTTTATCAGACAATCACTTGGAAACACCTTCACAAAAAGTATTACGGAAGTAATGTTAGTAGACTTGTCCCTTGTTCTCACACATAGGCATCTGCGCCAACAGCTCAATCAAAATGCTAAAGAGACTCTATACTTGTCATGTAACTCCTAATGTGTCATGTACAAATAGAAATAGCCTAAGAACTGAGAAGACATAGCTATGTAATACTAAGGACCACTTCTCTGTGTGAAATGACCTGTGTGAGTGAAACCAGAAAAATAAGGTTTGTTTGACACGGTTGTGTCTCTCACTCATTATCAGAGTGCTGTGGCTGCATCACTCTCTACCCCTCCTATTCTCATAATTTTCTCTCTGCAGTCTTAAAAATGAGATCTACCCTGATTTCAACCCAGTTACTAGCAATAATAACACACACCCATTCTTGTGCAAACTCACCACTACACACACAATGCATAGCCAGTGTATTTTTAATTTATCAAACGTATACTGTAGGTTACTGATTTATTTCAAACTGACTTTTTTTAGGGAAAGCAGATGGATGCTCAAAATGTCAGGTTCATAATATAAATCTATTATGCATATATTGAACCCCCTTCCCACATCCCCCCAAACAAACACAAACACACATATACAAACACTTGAAGGCAGTGCTATTTTACTGTCCTGACAAATGTTCTTAATTTAAATCATGCTTTGCCTATCCCTTGCACTTTTGAACCATATGGTCTGCAATATTTCCTGAGACAGATGGTCAATAAGGATGACGCTTACTCAAAGTAATTTAGGACCATACGATACAGATTAATCTGATTCGTCACAGTGTAAAATCTGTCATGGAGTGAAGGGTGTCTATAGTGAGGTGAATCAGATTTGAGTAAGATTAGTATGTGTTACACATACTTGCAGAACATGTCAAACATTGGTGGAATCTAAGACAATTAATAATGTGTTTGGGCAACACAAATGATTGGCTCAAAATTCACTCCTTAAATGTTTGTTGCTTTGATTAAAACCAGTTTTTAGGCCTTGTTGGTGTCAACAGAAAAAAAAAATCCTTAAATGCAATGATACTCTCACGTAAGAAAGTTTGCTATAGCCATTTTGGACATCTGTCAGGTTATAGGTGTTGACATTTGCAATTATTCTTAATACCTTTAATGGAATTTAGATTATGTTATTCAGGATGTTTTTGGGTGATTCCACAACTTTAATATACATTCTAAATGTATGTTTATTATTTGTCTATATGTCTGTTATCTATTAAATATAAAGTTCCATATTAAAAAGAGCATATGCTAGTGATACATAATTGTAGTATATACAATTATTTTTTTTAAATTGGTTATTTCATCTATAGGTATAAGAAAACATTGCAACTTTGCTTTTTGTTCTTAAAAACTAGTTAAATTCTGATTGAGCGACATATGCCTAGACATATTTCTAAAATGTCTCAAGATCAATGGATTTAGGGAAATTACAGTGAGTGTGTGTGTGAGGAGGATGCGCTGTTAACATGTTGTTTTCTCAATTTTTGTAATCTATTCAGAGCTGGTCTTTGCAATAAGGGTTTAGCACTTATATGGAGAAGGCTGGGGGCTTTAGAAAATAATTAAACAGCTGGAAGGACTGTTAGGAGACTGTGTTCGGAGTAGGATGAAGTGAGAGATACCATACAGATCGCATGTATGGTAAGGCATGCAGGACAAGAAAAATAAAATGCAGATTTGTTTTGGTTATAAGATGATCAAAAATGTAAAAAAATAATTGGACAACATATTTTAGTTTTTTCATTCACGGTACATTCAAGGAAGAAAAAATATATAATCTGGTGTTTCTATACAGCCCTGACAGCCCAGCCCATGCAACACAAATAAAGTGGTGCAGATTGCACCACACAACACTATTCCACCCTTGGCAATGTGTCCCCAATTTTGGGTGTGGACCATTAGAGGGAGCACCTTATTGAAGGTAGGAAAGTGTTTTTGTTTTGTTCAAATATTAACTATCTTTCCCCAGCATCAGTGACTCCACCTTTAATGGCTCATCAGGACTGTATGTAGGATACAGTGAGCAAACACTCTAGGTGAATATACCTATAGGCTACTTCATGGTTATTTAATTTCAGAACATAAGGTGGAATATGGAATCATTGGCAACTTTAACAGGTTTATATATGTAATACATTTCCAATCTAAATAATCCTTTTTAAGTAAAAAAAAGAAAAAAAAAGAAAGAAATTAAACTATTTGCCTGTCATTTCAAAATATGACCACTGTGTGCCGCTAAAACGATTTCTTTGTAGGCTATAGTTCGTCACGTGACGTCGTTGTTGGTTCCTGTATTGAAAAAAATAATGCAGTCGTGGCTTTGTGTGCATCTCGCAAAATACGACTTTGTTGATCATGCGACAGCGTTTAAAATGTATTACTATGAATAAAACTACCATGCAGCGGGAACTGCCGTCTTGGATGGGCAGGAACAGGGAGGAGAATGTCGAATGCAAGAAATCACGTGTCCAAAAAAAGAAGTCACTGACAGGCACAAAAACAGGATTTGCAAGGTAATTACACTACGGTATATTAGAACACTATCAGGCATTGAACAAAGCTACGGTTAAATGTTTTTGTGATTCTCAGAAGTGTATTCTACTGCATGAACGAGAGAGAGCTGGTTGAAGAATCCTTGAAATACCTTACTGCAGATGGAGGTTTTGACGAAGACCAACAGGTAGAGCACTTCATCATTTTAGAAAGATATCTTCATTCTGTCTAGATTGGTGCTCGTGATCATCTGTGTAATTGTTTTTTACTATAATCATAACGTATTCTTTCACACAGGCTAGCAAACCCAAGATGATGAACAAAATCGTGAAGACTCCGATTAATCCAATAAGAGAGGCTAATGAGGATGTATCCTCTGAGTCCGATGCTCTGGAAAGGACATATGTTTCAGAGTCAGATGTGGACATTTCTGAGGTTGAAACCGTGCCTTACACTGGTTTATCAGCACACCAGCAGACACAGCATGACCACAGAGATCCTTTGGAGAGTGTACAGATGCCAGCTGCAGCAGATGAAGATGAAGCCTTAAGACTTGTGCGTGATATTTTTTTCACCTGAGAATTACCATGGCCAAACACTAATCAAATGGCCCATATACTACAGCTACAATTAAAGCTATTGACTTTGTGGCTATTTGTTTAATCGGTGTTAAGAATTGGTCATCCATATACATTTGCATGAAGTTTGGTTCACAAATATGTATCTGAGAACGACACTTCCATGGAAATAATAACAGCTAAAGTTGCTTTACCAACTGATGGCCTGGTGCCATGAGGTCTGAGGTCAGGTGCCAAAGGTAAACAATGAGTATTCTGCTTACAAAGTATAAAGTCTTGTGATGTATTATTCTAAGACTATAAATAATAAACAAATAAACAAACTCATGAATGTCTCTTAAAGGGTCAGGACCCAAATTGATCCATATTTTCTTTCAAATATTTGTATTTTAATGTGGAATTTTGCATAAAAAATGTGTTTAATTACGTAGGAAAATGTTCAATATTGCATAGGATCAGTAATGTACTGTTAGATATAAATGTTAAAATAAAGACAGTGGGCTAATAAAGCTTGGGATTTAATTGCACCAAAAAAAGGAAGTACATTTATATCAGGTTTTCATCAAGGTAGCATACAAATAATGTAGCTTTTATTTGTTCCTTATCTTTCATGCAGCCAGTCGCTGTAGCCAAATCTCAGCACCACTGCTCATATCGATCTCAGCGGCGCCCCCTACAGCTTGAACCTACTTTCTAAAATAATAGTCTGTTTTGTAGGCTATTATGTGTAGGTGGGTCATGCGGAGCATCAATTAGGCTATGAAATAGCCCCAAAACAAATAATGTATTAGGAACTAACTGGGCTAATGAAATAATGTAGTTTTGACAGCCTTCAAATATGCTAGCTGCAAATAATGCTGACAGACGTGCCAAAAGTTTAGTCCATTCGTGCCGTGTTAGAAACAACACTGGGTGTGCCCCGTAGGTAGGTAAGGTTGGCCTAATTATCTGCTTGTTAACAAAGACATAAATGCACAGTGCACATTCATGTCTGGCACATTGGCAGTGCGTTTAAATGCACACAGACATGAACGCGCAAGACTCGCTGTCACCTATCCCAAATTCTGTGCTGCGTGTCTGTCTCATAGCTTGCCTACTCTTTGTGAGTGGAAGACCTCGCGTTACGTCTATCCATTTTCCCCAGCTTTTCCGAAGATTTGTTTAGATATATATTTGTTCTTTCGCCAGGAAACATTGTTATAAGGTTGGTCTGCTCATTTTGCGTATTCAGTGCCATTCATATGTTTTATTTATTTCAGATAGTTAAACTGCTTCAGAGTGTGAAGAGGCAGGCTGTCAAATATGCATGTTTTATTTAATGTAATACTATTAGCATTGCAAGTAACCATGTTATGTCTGTATTAGGCATAATTTCGTGATTATCAAACCGGTGTGAAATGTTAGGCCTACAGCAAAAAGTATTATTCAATTGAGATTTACATGCCTAATTGTCTGTCGTTTAAATTAGCACTGCAACCTATAGTTTATTGGGTAAACCTAAGTGTGAGACAATTTAACAAATAGCATAGAGTTAATGTGCAATCGTGCCACGCCGTTGAATATCAAGCAATATATGCTTTAACGTCAACTAAAGTGTCTGGTTGATCGAGTATGGCAGGGGCGGAACTTGCACTTTGCATGCCAATTTCACGCAGGCGATGTGACATTTTGGAAGTTCGAATGTATCAACTCTCAAGCATTCCAAATTGAGAAAAGAGATGAAATCTCGTTCCTCAATTTGGAAGGCTCTAACAAAATGTAATTAACACAGACTGGACAGTCTAGCATAAAACAACCTAACAACAAACTCACTTTTTAGAAGGCCTATAGTACACAATTTTTGTTGGGGCAGGGAGGATACAATATTCTGTGTGTAATTCACATCCACAATTCCTGCATATAGGCACAGCAATGGGAAACAAAATAAACAGGAAACAGGATGTCAGTGAATCTGCCACCTCAGAGCAGAAGACTTCGGAAGAGGCTCCTCAGCAAGAAGCCTCAGGGACCTCACAGATTCAGGAGGCCCATAAACCTGCCGCAGTGGTGGAGCAAACAGAGGCGGCATCGGGATCTACTGAAGAATCTCTATCGCAGTGCATGGTGGAGCCTGGACCAGATGCTTCAATGTTGCTAGGTGTTGAGCAAACTCGTTTAGAAGCACAATCCCATTCTGAGCTCCCAGCCACAGAACCCATCTTAGCTCTAGAACCAGAACCGGTTTCTAAACCTGAACTCACCCTTGAAACAAATCTTACTCCAGAACCCGAGCATGTGGCAGAGGCAGTCCCAGAGCTTCTCTGTGAACCAGTACCAGTTGTGGAGGTTACACCAGGTGTGGTCTCTGCACCAGAACCACTTGTGGAGAAGAAGCCTGCCTCAGAACCTAAACAGGTTGCGGAGGCTGAACCAGCTCTAGCTGAGTGTACTGACCAGGGGCTGGGCTACTTGAGTCCGGAGTCTCTCCTTGAGCCAGTCACTGTGTCAGCCCCTTTGGTAGATTCTGGTGTGCTTGATGTTACTGCTCAGCCCATCAACACTTCTCCCTCTTCTGCTAGCCCTGACCCAGATGAACCAACCACTGTTCCAGGGGTTGGAGAATGGCAAAACAGCCTTGTGGCCGCTGTACATTCCATGCTTGTCCCAGAAGAGTCTACGAAATCTGGGGAATTTCTGGAAAAGCCGGTTGAGCCAGAGGGGCTGGGGAATGGGGAGCAACTTGTGTGTGATGTCAGCGAGGTAACTGACAGTGGGCTCTTAAAGCACTTGGACCTGGCAGGAAGTGACCTCGTCCATCATGATGTAATTCAAAATGATGTCAAGACCCAAGATGACATTCCAATAGCAGACGTTCCCAGCACTTCCACTGATCTGATGTGAGCAGCCTAACCTTTAACAAGAACAAACATGTCTACAACATTGTTTTTTTTTTAAAGAACATTGTATGTATATATTTCACTAATTGGTGTAAAGTGTTAAATATCTAGACTACAGTTTGACTAGACTACATGTGTGGATGGCTAGGCCATTGTTATAAAAACACTGCCTTTAGTATGGGACATACAGTATTGAAAATGAATTATGCTGTAAATGTAGAAACAATTACAAAGTAATTGCTTGTGTGTTTAAGGATATACTGCATTAGGAATTAAGGCTGTGTGGTGATTTGGAGCTCACAGAGTATTGGTGTTTATTGACAACTTCAGATCAATGAAGGAATGCTTACTGAAAGTGGGAGATTAACAGAAATCTACATTGGTGCCTAATGAAATGTATAAATGTCATGCAAAATTCTCTTAATTTGAACAGTATGTGTTTTCGCATAGAACATTGAGGCTGTCATTTGCAGTGATTCACTTCTGCTTAGGGACCAACTACTATTCTAACTTAACTGAGAACCTGTAATTGCAAGTGATCTAATGATTTTGTACATGTGATTTTCTGCCTAATCTGTGTTTACCTGATGTAAACTGCGTAATGCGTGCATTAAAATACATTCATGCTTGTACTCTGTTGTTCTTAAAATGATGTTCATTTTTCTTCTGAAACCCCAATATATTTATTATACCAGGGAGACATACTGTGAACATACATAAACATATGGTCTTATCCCAACATATAGCATTAGAAATAGACAGCGCCTTCTCAGTGATTTGGCAGATAAATGGAAGAGTCAAGGGGCAAGACAAGCTGCATTCTTTCCGAATGAAGGGGGGAATTTGGGGGGCCTGGGTCAAAAACGTCTCCTGTGTGACTACATTACAGTGCATGGGAATTCTGCTCACAAATCTCTCCCACCACACTCCAGCTCTCACATTTCTACACACTGACGCTGTAGTAACCATCAATTTAAGGAATGAGTTGTCAGGCCATATCTTAAATACTATAAAACAATGCATAACTGTGGCTGTTACTAACTTATTTAAATAGCAATGCTACACATTTAGATGTATGCTGCTTGTTTGACCTGTAGGACATCCATGTCATCGTTACCATCAGAAAGGGGACCAAACTAATGTTTGATTAGTTTCAAACTAGTCTTCAAGCTAAATAGTATTTGTATTACTATATTGGTTGTTCTCAAGCAAAACACTGACACTAAACCAGCTGGAAATAATGAATGGAAAACATTTAGGGCCACTAAAAGCTCACAAATTCAGATTGATGAGTGACTCAAATGTAGGCCTTTATTGCTGTGGCGCCTCAGTCAACATGTTACACTATAGTTTATGCTGAAAAGGGAGTACCTCTTCTGATTTCTGGACTACACAATGATGAGCCCCTATGGAATGGGATAGGCTGTCTGATCTAAGTATGCCTTAAGTAGAATTCAAAACAGATTAGAGTAAAATGGCCATGGATCCACACACACCCAAGCCATATTTTTCTGTTTTTATCTGTTTGGGATTGCTGACATAATAGAGGCTTTCTGCTCTATAACCTTCGTGACTTGAGTTCATCCTCTTATGTCCGGCCTGTTTTTGTAAAGTGGCTGCCAAATACAAAAACTAACGATAGAAAAGAAGCCATTGTTTGTGTATATTGTCTACACTACATTATACAGGCTACAACGGAGCAGAATTAAGAGATGCTGAAAATGCAAACCAATCTGCTTTAATTGGCATAACATAAAAGTTATTACTTTTTGAATAACAATAATAAACCATAACAAAAACAAACCATAACAACACTGTCAAGTGATTTAACCAAACTAAATGTTAAACAGTTTGAACACAAATGAAATATCTTAGTCATTTATGCACTTCTTACTCCATAAACTCACTGTATAACCAGGTCAACATTACTACATGTAAGCTGAAAAGGAATGACCACAAAGTTATTTTCCAGGAGGAGCAGAACGTCTTTATCCCAGCCAGGACAGTAATACGCCTCATGTGTGAAGTCCTTCTCCCTCTGTTGTAGGACAATGAATTAGAAGATTAAATAAAATAGGAAAATCCAGGATCTATCAGTGAGGACAGAAATACAAGTCCTTAAATATAAAACGCTCTGGAAAAGTTGTTTAAAGATAAATTATAACACCTCTCCCTTCAAGAGAGAGCTCTTCCCTCCAAATATGACACGCACTGCCAAGGCTAGGATATTGCTGTGTGGTGCGGTTTGCGCCACTTTGTGTTCCCATTTACAGAATCAGGGCTGTGTAGAAACACCAGATTATTTGTTTTCACCTTAAAATCGTGGACACCACTTTAAACTATCTTTACCTACTGCACCACCTTGTGCCAATAAATAATTAGATGGAAGCTAGATTCTCCACATCATACATAAATGGTAATGTCTTTTGGAAATAATTCCACCTTTCCTGTAACGGTAGCTCCATGACCGTATCTCACCATTCGATTTAAATATATATTTCTTCAGCAAGCTTGAGAGGTGAGAGCAGGATACATTCGCTACTTTCAAACCCTGAAAGGCCAGATTAGCGGGTTGCACAGTGCCACACACACAATACAATGTTTTTGTGCGTGTGCAGTGTGTGGAATCGAACATGTTAAAGGACCTATGTTGCACAAATCATTCCGTAAAGAGAACAAGACGTCTATACTGCACATCTACAAGGCTCGGACTACAGGGAATAGAAAGACACATTTGCCTTTCTCCCTTCTCTGCAGATTCCTCTTCATGTTGTTTCTGAGTGACAATGTGTCATTTCTGTCACACCCAATACAACTGCCAGCCTTCCACAATAGAAGAGAAGAACTAATCCTCAGACTAAGAGAAAATGGGAAGGGCAGAGTCAAAGAAGAAAGACTGATGGGACGAAGAGATATGTGGAGACAATGGTAGAACTAGACACAAACAGATCGGTCTGGACAGTGGAAGACACACAGCTATAATGAAGAGGGTGTGCATGAGGCCATGAGAAAGTGACAGCCCGGGTTTACAGACAGAAAAAAAGTGGGGAAAAAAGAAAAGCAGTTGACAATTCCATTACGCCAGCCAGAATAAATATGGAAGTTAGGCTAGAAGTGTGGCAGAGAACAAGAAAACCAGCCGTTTAACTGGATTGGGTGGATAAAAGAAGAATAAATGCTGTATGCTAAGACTGAATAAGTATTAAAATTATATCCACCAACTCTTAGTTTCTGCCACTGCCATAGATCACAAAAGAGTCAATTTGGGCACAAACAGGGTTTCACAGGGTGTGAAAGAGCTTAATACAGCTGTGCTGCTCTGAACCAGAACTGGCCTGTGCTGTAAGACCACTGGCGGGCATTCAACATTCCTTCTGTTTTCTGGCCTCTGAGGCCTGGAACAAACTGGAGAGGTCAGGTCTCACCACAACAGCCTCAAACACCCTCCACTCTGGCACACCAACACCTCTGCAAACATACAATTGCTGTTAATGTCTACATCCTATGGACAATTCAATAATATACTACCAAATATCATGCGCGTCCTTAGGCCTGGACTTTTGGGGCTTAAACCCCGGATCTTTTGGTCCAATTGCAATAATCTATTTGTACTCCCGATGATTTAATATTTAGCATAGCTGCACAATTATAAAGACGTCTTGACTGTGTATCTTACAATCGTCAGAATGCACAGCTACTTTACTCCTACCTTTGGACACCCCTAAAACGCCCCAGCAGAATATATACTAAACATTTCTCATCTGTTATGAACTGTGTGTGCAATAATGGGACAACCTGTGCAACACATATTCCATGTTGTTAAAATGCTTTTATTTATCGATTGGGAATTGAATGACTGTGCATGTTTGAGTATATATATATTAGTATTTTAAATATTATTCAGACACGGCACAGCAAATTTCGTCATGCACAAACTTACTTAAGTATTAAGTAACTAAGGTGTCTTCCTAGGGGTCTGAGCTGTTTAGTATATCGATATACACACAGGGCAAACTAATGTTGCTGCTGCGAGGCATTTATACATACTGTACACATACCTCTCTAGTCTCTGCTCATCAGAGGTCTTCTATAGCGAGGGATCAAGGTGATGCCTAAGACGGGTATAAAGCAGACGTAAGGGCTCCATGTATTACAGTACGTGATAAAATGTGTCTGTGACTGCGTGTCTTACCGCCAAGCCTTTCGTGTTGGACCAGCTGTTTTTCACCTTTACGCATTGGAGTTATACGTACCTCTGAATTAAAACAAGGTGCAATTTGGTATTTTAGCAATTGTTCCCAAAACACTTAGCAAAATACCCAGCTTTTATTATTTGTGATATTAATGTAATGCATGAATCTTGACCAGGGCTACAACCAGGGGTACACATTGCTGGGTGCCAGTGGTAATGAAAGTTTGTTTTGGTCACCAAGACATGCACACGAGTATCCACCTTACAGTACTTTATTATTTTTAATAACATTATATTGCTGACTAGTATATTGTAGCCAGGCATAACCAAAAATGTACTTTGTGAACAGGGTCTGGACACAACACGCTCCACTGGGAAGTGTCCGCAGTCCTTGCCTCCTACTCATCGTAGACCTTTGGTTAATGAAACAATCAGCATTTGCTGCAACAGTATCGCATCATAGCTCTTCCACCATTTTGAAACACTTTGGTCCGCCAAGAGGGAGGCAGTGTAGCGGTGGCCAGACGACAACACTCTGTAGGCCAGTTAGTTTACATCAACCTCACTCTCCGAAACCTCAAGAGCGTTCTTAAGGTGTCCGAGCATCTGCCACTAAGACGCTCTGGTGCTAGGGTCCTTGGGCTTTAGCCTCCCTTGCTAAGGCGTTCGCTCTATACTCAGTGAGAGCGGGGTATGTGTTCCAGGTGGGATGGATTCTGTCACAGCTGTGACAACACTAAAGTGAGCAGGGTCTCCTTCCACAGTAAAATTGAGCTGAGAGCAATACACATATTGTACAGCAGTGTATGTGTTCAGAATAAACGATGGGCACTAATCACGTGAGCTGGCGCCATGCGGCCCATGGAGGTGTGTACACTGCACATGTGTACCCCTGGCTCTGGGTAACCCTGGCTTGACAAACCTCTCCAGCGGTCGTTGCCTGTAGGCCTGCAGGGCGTCGCCTCACACTTAGAGCTGTGCACATCTAGCATGGGCAGGAGGTAAGCCCTGTACAGGTCTGTTGCCTCCTGGAGCCTAGCGTGCGTGTCGCAGCTGCACTGGCAGGAGCTCTGGAGAGCTGGGAACGTCCTGCTGGTCACCTCCTCAAAGCGTAACACACAACCTGAGGTACGGGTATACAATTAAAAGGTGACAGCCTTCTGAACCATTGTCTACTATGTGTTCACTGTGGAGAAAGCACCTTGGGAAACTGGTCATGCAGATTACGCTTTGATTACAATTTAAATAATAGTTAGAGATAGAGATTTTGTGTAGTGTAAAATACACACACATAGAAGAAAACAAGGACAGACAGTTTTCCTACCTGTGCACCTATATTTTGACGGTGTGTACACAGTTACTGGGGAACTTCTGATTTCACTCTCCAGCAGATCAGAGCACAGCAGCAAGGCATCTGAGAAATTACAAATATTCAATGCATAAGCATTTCCGTCAAGTTTTTTTTTATTTTTTTTTTATCTGGTGAAAAATTTTTTGTACCCGCATCGTCAATCCACTTGTCTTTCAGAACACTCCGCTTTATAGGCACGGCATTTTTTGACACTCTATAAAAAAAAACAAATAAATAAATCTGCCACCTGGTAGTCAACAGTTTCTGATTTGTTCAGGAAACTGACCTCTCTGAAGGTAGCTCTCTGGCTACCTCTGGTGGTGCAACAGGGGAAGAGACCAAGTTTACACTTGCCTTGCATCTCAAACAAGCAACTTCAGGCTGCCCTGCCTGAGCTGTAATAGGCCTAAGTAATACTGAGGGAATTGCGTTATTACACTTCATCAGCTTCTTTGGCACCTGATAATTATCATTCACACGTTTAGCTTGCTCGGTTTGTGTTCTTAAATGGGACATCTCTTCAGTTTTCTCGCTGTTGCGGTCTGTGTTTTTCCTTAGTTTTCTTAAGACATCTTGCAGATTGACGCATACACTTTCCCCTGATTCTGTATGGAAGCGAAGGTTGGTCTCTGCATCTGCTGAGCAGTCTCTGTTTTGGTTTGACAGTACAGAGATTCTCACTTTCTCCTTCACTCTGCCCATGGGGGCTGATTTCTGCGTTTCATTGGTGGTTTGGAAGATCTTCCTCCTGACATGGCTCTGAGTACGTACGCACACGCACACAAACACACCACTGTTATCGGTCTTGCGTACTGTATTGTTACCATGCTTTTAGTGTCCTCTCAACATATCTACTGAATGTTTCCTCCCATTTACCTTATCTACGTAGTTCGTGCATTCAAACGAACACAGTGGAGTGAACTCCTTTAACTTTTCTGAATGGCCCTCTCCTCCATGTTCATATCTCAACTGTCCCTCTCCTTCACCCAGCCAGCAATGAGATGATTCCCCTTGGTGCAGATGGGGCTGCTCCATCATGCTCCTGAGCTTTTCCGCTGGAGGTGTGGAGTCTTCTGTTACGACCTGGCTCAAGGGCCGTAAACCAAACAAACACAAACACTTCAATAACAAACAGAATGTCTGTAGGTGTATGTACTGAATATACGTGGTGCATGCTAACCAAACAGACACAAACCAACAACATGTGTGGTGCCAGGAGGGTCACACAGACAGTGTGCTGCAACACACCTACAGTAAATAATTAAAATGCCCAGGTGTGCTTCATTTTCCTAATTAGGACCTATATATCCAGTAAGGACCACAGGCCTGCTAAAACTAAGCAGGGCTGTCACACTTCTGATTGCATGTTCCCAGCCTTCTCAAGAGAGACACTTTGTCTTTATGAGCATTACTCGTTTAGTATGCAGTTTGCCTTTTAAAAACACGGTAACACAAATATTACATTAACTAATGTTTAGTGAATTTATAGCCCGCAATGGGTTATATTGTTGACTCCTTGATATCCAGACATTATGTCTCAAAATAATGTTTTCTTTTTCCCCAAGGTGTCTTGTCAAGTTTTTTTTGCTCCGTTAAACACATTTTTATTCAAGTAAATGTGGCCGTTGAAATGGCAGTCTACATTTTATAAAGACATTTTAAATACACATTTCACTATGTGTATGCACTAATTACATAATTTTCTCTATTGCAGTAAAAAAAAAAAGATCAGATTTTTGCATGTACTGTAAATACAATGCATAACATGCAAGAAAATATACCTATTCTGTACCTTGACTGTGCATGTGTGTACAGTAGATGAACGGCTGACCTTGGGCTCTCTCTCCTCTAGCTCATTAATCCTCTGCTGCATCTCTTTGGCTGACCTCTGGTAGGTTCCCATGTTAGTAGGACCAGCTGACTCTCCCTCTGATTGATATAGTCCTCCATATTGCCCTAGAGACATAGTTTCAGACAAGAGACATGACTTCTTAGCTCGGGGGTGGGCAATCCTGGCCCTAGAGGGCCACTGAACCTGCATGTTTTACATGTCTCCCTGCTCCAACACACCTGAATCAAATGAATGGGTCGTCATCAGGCTTCTGCAGAGATTGATAGCGACCCGTTCATTTGATTCAAGTGTGTTGGGGCAGGAAGACATAAAACATGCAGGGCAGGATTGCCCACCCCTGTATTAGCTCATTCTCAGAAATCCTCAGGAGAATATGAAAATGTGTCCTTGTATGTATGAGCAGTCTTTAACTATTAACTGAAGACTGACATGGTGGCTGAATGTGTGTACTGATTTTTATGTATGTAGACTCACTGGCCTTCTTGTAAGACTGCAGTATGAACATAGCTGCTTTCTTGAGCTCCTCAATTGGGGCCTCAGTAACTAGAGTGACGATAGCAGACAGGCCTCCATAATTCACCAACTGAGACTGGTGCTCTTCTACAAACAAGAGCAAAAAACCATGAAAGAGGCTGCTGACAGCAATGTGTTCAGTGAACGTACACACAATGTCAATTCCCTACCAGAGGCCTCGGTCAACTGGCCAAGGGTGATCATCACACACAACATGTCTTGAGGCTGCAGACTAGGATTTGACAGGAGGGAGAGGAGCTGAGGAACCACGCCATATTTTGTCAAACCTGAGGCCAAAGTGTCTAGAAAAGGGGTGATATTTTAGACTCTTACTGTATGTGACTATGTTGGAATAGAGCGACTGGGTGTTGTATCAATATTGTTATCAAGTAAAAGTACTTGTCATGCCAATAAAGCAAATTAAAGAGAGACTCACAGTTGTCAGTGATGCAGGTTGACAGGGTCTTTGTTATGATAACAGAGATCTGACAGGACGAAGGGCTTTTCTCCGCGTCAGAGGCAAAGCGAACTAGGGTGACTGCTAGAGATTGCACACCGCCTAAAGCATAAAATCTTTCCTGGGCACAAGCTACAATGATAAGAAACAATTAATTAAACAATTAATAGGTTATTTTTTATTAATTTAATATATCAGAATGCTTTTAAATAGTGTCCTCCATTTTCCATCTGGTACTTACAATTGTTGGCCACAGTCATTGCAATGAATGAGCATATTGGCTGTATGAGCTCAGTGCAGTGGATTGTCATGTCTTGTAGCCAGGATTTCACCATGGGGAAGGCTGCCAAGCAAGCACGTTGAGCCAACTCTTTGGGGATGAAGCAAGTATACATTTAAAATCAAACAACTTAAGCAAACGTTATTGTGGCCCTACAGTTACAGTATTGTAGAGTACACTCAAAATGTTCATGTACTAAATTTAAGTATTCTATATTGTAGACAGACCTCCTAGCCTAGATAGCAAATCTGTTCACCGACAGGTAGAACATTTGGGACATATTTGTGGGAGGGCAAGAGAAGAACACAAAAGCGATATCTGGAGATACCTTTAATTTAACGTAATAAGCAAACGTCTTCTTCTAAAGCCCACTGTTGCATTTGAAAAATGGTGAAGAAAAGAGAACTGATTGATAAGTGTACCATTCTGAGGGTTGTTAACACAGCCACAGAGAGTAGTGGACACAGATGTCCAGAGTAGGTGGATCTGAGCAGCATTAACAGGCTTCAGTGCAGATTTTCTGGATAGAGGGAAACTAGTCCTTCAATAAGACAAGATGTTTTGTTAGCAATGTATTGAAGCAAGCCAATATGGACAGTCTATACACAATGTAATGTAGGAATACCTGAACAGGTCTAGGAGAATATTCAGGCAACCAGTGGTCTGAGCAAGTATCTGCCCTGATTCTAGAACAGTAGCACAGACAAACAAATCAACGGCAATGTATCAAACATTTTTTGTCAGTTTATTACAATCATTTTTATTTGAAAATTATTTATATTGTAGATAAAGTGTGTAGTTTTCAGACTTTTTTACATTATACATGTGCAATAAAAGATAGACTATAAAAGGTGTTGTTTGACTATCTTCAGCCTTGACCTTACTGTTGTTTACTATGAGCACAGACAGCATATACACAGCCACCCTCTTCTGTGTCAGTAGACAACCCGCTTTACTCAACAAGGCAGAGAGGTCTGAAAAGATCTCCCTTCTGCACAGGAAATTCTTGCAAAAGGCTATAAGGAGAAATTATCATTTATTAGTAGCCTAAATATTGGGAAACAAAAACATTCACATGCAACTTTACATTATGATCTCTGATCACACATCTTTTTATGACAGATTAAAGAAAACTATATTACACAGAAGTATATTTAGGTGCCTGTGTTAATAAATATGTTTGATTTACATTTTATTTTACAATAAATTAGTACATTTTAGACTACAAATAAGTTTTCCCCACTGTAGTGTTAATAAGTGCAGACATTTAAAATCCAAACACCCCTAATATCAAGGACAGATCTATGCTTACCAAAACAGTATAATTAATTAATCAACACAAACCGCAGTAGGCCTACATAAAATGTTAATCATGTCAAACAGACCCTTTAATTAATGTCAAACATTAATTACATTTACATGAATTCATGAACTCTAAACACTGCACATTAGTGTACACTTAACACACTCACCATTGGTCTCAGCTAGAGTTCCCAGCATAAACATTGCAGTCTCCTGAACGGCTGAATTAACTATACTAGACTTTGAAAGATTATAAACAAATTCCACACCACCCAGCTCTCTGAACAGGTCGACATGTTCCTCTGAAATATAAAATAGATAGTATTAACAAACAATATAAATTCAATACTGCTTCTGGTTATCATGATTAAACTACACGTGACTACATCTAAATACACAACGTGGTTTATGATTTCTACTTTAGAACTAGGTTCAGATGGTTTAGAATGGATTAACCAGTGTATTCATGCCTTAATATTAATCTGACCTCTCTTCTGACAAATTGTAAAAATGGTTTGAAGTGCTTGTTTCTGTGAATCGGGGAATTTCATCTGAATCTTCAGACACTCGAGCAGGAAAGCCAGATCTGTTTTTGCAGCTGTAGGAGAACACAGCGATCTTTCATTCAGACATTTATCCAAAACATTTGGTCATATTTTTACTGGTGTAGTTTTACTCACAATTAAGGTTATTGTTGCCAATATCCATCGTGTTCGGGTTAACCAATGAGGTTATACAATGTTATCAATATTGTCAGTGTAGCCTACGGTACCGTAGCCCCAACTCATACAATAATTGATATCGTGATTTTTTTGGAAGTTAGGAATTAACCACGGATATCACATTAGCTGGAAGTAGGCTTAAAAGAACAACTGCTAGGAAAGAATACGTAGTATCAAAAGCATGTACCAGTACCGTAGCGTCAAAACGGTTATTACGGTACACGCCGAAGCGGACGACAGATGAAAGTGTCTGCCCCGATCTATCTTTTTAGCTAAGTACCGGTAGCCTACCGGAACCTTCGTTTCAAATTTCACAAATGTATTTTTATTATTTTTCGCAGTTTTTTTTATGTTTAATACCGCCACCACATACCGTACACGTTAAAAAACGTAAAAGTTAATACACGGTTCATTTATATGATCGTTTCGAATGTGCGCATGCCCCACAGTGGTGTAATCGAGTACGGACTCACGGTATGTAACAGTGCATTTTATTGTTATATTTCCACATTTTTTGCTGGTAAAAATGTATAGATAAATTATAATCTAGATCACAAAAATGTGAAATACTATAAATTAGGGATAATGATATTTCCATAGCTCTGCTTGTAACATAAACAATAGTAATTTTCAGCGACTTCGCGTGGTTTAAACCATTTCCATGGTAACCGAGAGCACCGAACTTCGAGTTCCGAACATGTTCCGAATCGCTCTGAAGCTCCTAATAAAACTCGCGGGATCAGGATGGAAAGCCAGCTCCGCCAATCAGAGACGTCGCTGTTGCACTTTAGGATTGTGGGTACTGTAGTAGTTTTCCGTGATATTGCGAACAAACCATGTTTATATTAAAACAATGTAAGGTTGATATCATACGGACTTGTGGCTTCTACCGGAGCATATACCATCGTATTACAGTGTCGTATCTTAGGCTTGGTTCCAAGCTTAAAACACTTTAAGGACTTCAATCAGAAGTCAATGGAGAAAATGAATGATAAATATGCTTATATACTATAGCAGAACACTGTTATTGACTACACGTCAACGTCTGAACGTACAAGCAGCAGAAGGGTCGTCACGCGGTCGCCTACAGTGAGCAACTTCAACTCATTCGTGAGTTTTTAACCGGACCAAACATCTGTGAATGTGATTGTATTTGCATATACCGGTATGTATTGTTATAGACAATGTATTTATGTTCATGTTTAGCTCGATCATTCTAATGTAGGCTATGTGAATATTTGCTACTGATTGAATACAGTCTACTTACGTTCGTTTCCTGGCAAGCTCTTGTATTCATGATCTATATTTGCATGGGACATGCATGCATCTCTCGTCTCGTTCTATTAAGTGTAGCTGAACTAAGCTTGAGATGTCTGGACGTGTGTGCGCCAGCGTCCTGCACAGAGCATCACCGACGCATATTTTCGCGGTCTCATCACAGGTTTGTCCAGCAGACTATATATTTATATTATATTATATAACATTCTTCTAAAAAGGTAGATATTGGCTAAGGCTTTACGCCGGTTACATATTGTTATGATCCAGTCAGTATCAGTCAGTTAATTAACGCACTCTTATCTTTTATGTTTAGGCCCGCCAGAATCTCCTGGCATCTTCCCAACAACTACAGACTCAGCATTCTCACTATTCCACTCGTGGTGGACTTACATTAGACCACCAGTATTGCAGTGGTCTTCAGACAGGATTTTGGTCTCACTGCAGGCGACGCCTCTCAACACGTCAGGCTCTCAACTTTCAGCTCAGCCAGGTCCAGATCAGCAGCATTCTGCGGGCCAATGAGCAGGTAATGGCCGACACACACAGGGAAACAATTAGTAAAGCTAAATTGATGTAATCTATAAACTAAATCATTGGCAGTATATTTCTTATACATGTGACAGTGTTTCCCTTACATCCCAGTAGTGTAGGCTGGATGTTAAAATTACTGTCTGTGTGTCTCAGGCTGTGAGTGTCGCAGAGTTTGATGGCAGAGGACTCAGTGTTGTACGCAAGTTTGAGAGCAACCGCATAGCTGCTAATACTCCCAATGAGGATCGCCACAGTGCAGCCACCTGCCTACAGGTTTCCCCCTTTGCACACATCCCTGTCCTCTACACCTTTCCGCAGGCTGTCCTCATTACATAAGCATGCCCTCTGTTCTGTTTTGAAAAGGCCTTGTCTCACTTCTCCAGACAAACGGCATGCTCTTTGGCGTGTTTGACGGCCATGGGGGCTGGGCATGTGCACAGGCAGTCAGTGAGCGTCTGCTGTACTATGTAGCAGTAGCAATGATGCCCCAGCGGGGTCTCGAGGAGCTGGAGAGGTGCATGGAACACGGCCGTCCAGTCCCTCCCATTTTACAGTGGCACAAACACCGCGGGTACTTCAGCTACCGTGAGTCCGCCTCACTCTACGTCGAACACCTCAGAGTCTTCTGGCAAGAATTGCTGGACACCGGGGAACATGGTGATGGCATGGGGTGTGTGTGAAAGTTCCGTATCCATAGTGATCGTCACACTCACATATAAGACACTGATTTTAGTTTGGATTGATTTTGCATGTGACACTGCACTTTTCTTCATTTGAATGTCAGTTGAAAATGTCCCCTAGCATTTTATAGCATTTTAGTAGAGAAATGTGCGTGTTTATTTTTCCATAATGTCAGAAAATGTTGGTGCAGCTTGTCTTTCAGCAAAGAAGAACATGGCAAGCAATACTGAGCATTTCTGTAGCTTCTTTACAGCAATATAAATGGTGATAGTCATGAAATCATTCCTCATTTGTGGTGGGGTCTGTTTGGACAACAATTTGTTTAATCCTCCTCAAAAACATACTTCTAATGTGACTGTTGCCAGTTGATCGGCGTCTCAACAGATAGTAGTGTGTAAACCACAATTACTTACTACATAGTTCTATTGGAGACGACATTGAACGGAAAGCAAATGAGTCCTCGTACAGTGTGTTGTTTTTTGCAGAACGTCAGCTTGAGGGTAACTTTTAAAGGGTGTTGAGCTAAGGAAGCCAGAGTTGATCTTGAAAATGGTTAAACAATACAGCTTTCAGCCTTTACATCCCTCCATTACTCCCCTCAGTCCTCAAGACGCCCTTGACTACGCATTCAAACGACTCGACGCTGACATCTGCCTGGAGGCTCAAGCACCTCTTTCCAGCGACCTGATGAGAAGCACAGCCATTCAGGTCATAAGTGAACCTCTGTGATATGTCTCTTCCAGATAGCGTGTACAACACCCTGCCGTATCACTGAGCTGAGCATCTGTAAAAATCTGCCTGCCTGTACAGGTGGCGTTTTCTGGGTGCACTGCCTGTGTGGCTCACGTGGGCAGAGATGGGATCCATGTGGCCAATGCTGGTGACTGCCGTGCAGTGTTGGGGGTCCAGGAGGCGGACGGCTCGTGGAGCGCTCTGCCCCTCTCCTCGGACCACAACTACCAGAACCAGAGGGAGCTGGATCGGGTCAGGGCACAGCACCCCCCCTCAGAGAGAGACACAGTGGTGGTGGAAGACAGACTGCTGGGGGTGAGGGCTGAACATCTGAAGATGGGATTCCACTGGTATGAAAACATCATCTCACCGGCCTGTCTTCATTTCCACCTCAGGTCCTGATTCCCCTGCGCGCCTTTGGCGATGTCAGGTTCAAGTGGAGCCGTGAGTTGCAGCAGAGCGTTCTAGAAGGCCTGGATTCCGCCGTGGACCTGGACTCTCTCAATCTGTACCAGTATACTCCGCCCAATTACCTTTCTCCACCCTACCTGGACGTGGCGCCTGAACTGACACATCACAAGCTGCGACCCCAGGACCGTTTCCTGATCCTAGCGTCCGACGGGCTATGGGACGAACTGGGCAACCAGGAGGCTGTGCGACTAGTTGGGGAGCACCTTAGCGGCATCCATCTGCAGGTGGGTGCAATGAACATGACCTGTGGGCACACAACTAACATAACAGTCCGTGTTAATAAGCACGCAACCCTTTTTTCCCCCCTTCTGTTGTACCAGGCTCCCATTACTGCAACTCAGAAACGACAGCTTAACTTGGGGGAGATGCATGAGCTGTTGCTGAAACGGCAGGCCCAAGCCATCCCCGCTCTGGACCTCAACGCTGCCACGCATCTCATCAGACACGCCCTGGGCACAGGGGATTACGGGGAGCAATGCCAAGAGCGACTGGCAACCATGCTCGTGCTGCCAGATGACCTAGCTCGAATGTACAGAGATGATATAACCGCTATGGTGGTGTATCTCAACTCAGACCTGGCTAAAGCACACCATGCTGTATCTAACAGACGCAGCATGGTATAGGTGGATATGCTTATAATGTACCTAGGTTAGTCCTCAACACACACAAAAAAAGTGATTGCCTCGTGATATAAATTATTATAAATAGATTTATTTTTTTCAATAAATGAGTGTTTATATTCTATATGTCTTGGAATTTGTTGTAAAATAATTTGTAATGGATAAATAAGATTAATGTGACATTATTTATGTAAGCATTTACTGATCTTTTAAGTATGATCTTCTGTGCAGATCATTCCTTCTGTTAAATTTAAGTACATGTTAATATAATTTTAGTGTTTCTATCCATTTTCTTTTACACTCCATATGAAAATTTACATTTAATTTCAAACAATTAAATATAGTGATTTTGTTATACTTTGTTGCATCTTTTTGGTTATAGATATTAAATGTGAAAGTTTCAAACCGTCAACAATGTTACAGGAGCTTTCTGCTGTATTTTGTAAACATAACCTACGTGCTCTCAGAAATCTTCAGTGACAGGAGTTTTGGATTATGACAACATTTATTTTATTTTTTATTTTCTTCAAAATGCAGCATATTGCTTTCGTTGGATTATTAAATTCAATTTAGAAAAATTATTTAGGAAATTTGTTATAACACAAGAAGAAATTATGACCTTGTTTGCTGTAATGTACAACATCAATGTTAAAGAATCTTGCTGCTATATTTTGTAAACAACATGCTGTCAGAAACCTTCAGTGACAGCAGTGTCAAAATATTTTTTTAATGCTTTCTAAGAAATGTGAAAAAAATAATTTGTACCTGTGTATCTGCAAGCACCTGTTCACCGCCAAAGTGCTGATGAAATCAGGCAAACCAGTATGCCATTAGCATAATCAGCAATCATGTACAGTAGAATCAGTATTTGCCACAAATGTTCCTCAGGGTGTAGTGCTTAAAGAAGGATATGTGCAGTTAGGATATTACTTACATGCTATCAATGGCAATTTGCTCAAATAAAGACAAATCTATGGAGGCTACAGCTGTAAGCTTAGAATTGTATGAAGTGTATCGTGAAGCTGCTGCTGGGTACTATATGCCTACAGTTATGGCATTCTCATTTCTGTTCTGCCACGTCCATGTGAGTGTTTGCCAACCTAAGGAGATTGTAATACTATATATAGTATATACAGTACAACTCCAAAAATGTTGGGACATTATGGAAAATGCTAATTAAAAAGAGTAATTTGGAAACGTTATTCATCCTTTACTATATATTGGACACGCACTTTATATTTACTTTTGTGAATTTAGTTGTAATGTATACATTTAAAGCGCAAAAACAGGTTGGTACATTTGAGTCTATATAACATGTTTCCTATAGGTACATCTATGTGTTTGGACACTATAGACCAGTGTTGGGCAAGTTACTCAAAATTGTAATAAGTTACTATTTACTTATTACCCCTTAAAAACGTAATAATATTACTTCACTTATTACTGGGTAATCAAAGTAATTAGTTACGTTTACTATTTACATTGCTATATTACTTTTACAATCACAACCCTGCCTTGCCCCTTCCGAAAAATGTGAACCTGTGAAGCCGGCTCATTTTGGAATAGAATCCTCTTCATTTGAACAAGTATAAATATAATCAATATTTATGTTGAATATTATTATGGAATCATTCAAAATAAGAGCAGTATAAACAGTGTCACGCCGAGGTCCCGCGGCGGGGCAGTGCCTACAGCGCTCTCGCCGTTCCCTAGGTGGATGATTGCTGTCAGTGTGTATATATATATATATATATATATATAGTTTTTTCATCTAACCCTTGCAGGTTATTTTGCTTTCATGCCTGTCTTTGTTGTTTTTTTGATTTATTAAACGTTTTTCATGCATGTCTTATTTCCTCGTTGCCTCGGTAATTCTAAACATTACAAACAGTACTTTATATGTGCCTATGCAGTTTCAATCTTGTTTTGTGTACTATTTCAAAAGACAGCAACAATATGTCTTCTATGATTAACCATTAACTACTGACCTTTACTTTGGGCTAGGCATAAGTGTGCAAGATAAATGTCTTGGATCTTTTAAGAGGTGAAATGGGATACTATGGAGTAGCCTGTAAGACCCTAATCAAGACGAGATTCAGAACGTCTATTGGATACAGTTACAATACCTAAGACTTTATGAGCTCATAGATCAAAGACCAGCAGAATCACCATGTTACGTCCTCAGGGATGGACCTTATCAAACTAAATGAACTTCTGCCCCGTGGCTCTGAGTCATCGGAGTTACAATCCACCCCATTGAAATGATTCAGTCTTCACATGGTGACTTATAGGTGTGTTGAAGATATGAGTGACTTATGGTGAAGCTTCGTGTATGTCTTCCAGAGAAGGTAATATGTACTATGCAGTTCAGGTTTGAATAAAAATGTCTTGAAATAAATAACCAAATCTCTCAGATGTAAGTGAGTTTGTGTATGTTGTCTGTGTGTTGGGCATGGTAAACCTAATTCATTTTTCATTCCAGCTAAATTGTGTTTTTTTATTTTTTTTTACCATGTGAACAGATGACACAAAACATGTTCCAGGAAGGGTTGTATCATGTGTATTTCAAAAACACGCCCTCTGCCAGCCCACAGGTTGTAGCTACCAACAAGGAAGAGCCCAATGACGTGAGAATCCATCGCTGGTTTGGTACCATTGTTAATACCAGGGTTGTAATCAATGGGGTGAGCACTTTATACAGCTCGTCCATGTCATAAAGATGCAATGCAGAGTTCTGATCTACTTAAAACCCTGCACCTGTTGTTTCTCAGGTGGCACAGGTATTCAGTGCTCTGGCATGTATACTTTTCACAGTCACCCATGCATGTGTGAGGTATAATTTTGCCATCTCCAAAATGTTGCCTGTCTGCTCTAGCCTATTTGTGAGTTCACCATATGTACATTATGTAAATATCCAGCTCATCCTGTAAGTTATGTACACGACTCAAGAGAAATCACACAAGTAACATGTCTACGTTGCACTTTACAGTACATAGCTACTGGATGTCTGGCCATACATGTTCAGAAGAGCCCAAATAAAAAGAAGGTCATCATCATCATCATCATCATCATCATGTTTTGCTTCTACAGTATGTCTTGTGTGTTGTTGATGTTGTGCTTGTTTTAAGCAGGTCACTACACTGATGGTTTTGAACCTCATCAGCCTGTTGCTTGGATGCTTTGCTTTCCTTGCCTACAGCTTCAACTATGTACAGGCTGTGGCTCTCAACTCAAACCAGCAGGTAATATAAACTGCACCTGTTCATTTATCACGCATATAAGCTGACCTGACGTAATGTCTGTAAGGTAATACCTCTCATATATTTAGACTAATAAGAAGCTACAGTAGCACCTTAAACCTTCTGTTGAAATCATCATGTAAATAATGCATTCTCATTGCTTTGCACTGCTATAGCGAGCTGGTGATCACGTGGCAAAGGGGAGCTCCATTGCGTTTACAGTTGTATGTCTGCTGGCATCAGTCTACACAGTCTTCCTGTCCTGGAAGGGCCTGCGCCGCTATAGTGTTCCCCACATTCAGACCTACAGCCGCCTGTCACAAGTCAGCTGGACACACGCACACGTACACACACATGCGCACACACACGCACATGCACACGCACATGCACACACACACACACACACACACACACACAATGAATGTTCTGCAAATGATATGTACTGTAAATGTAATAGCATGTCTCTTCTCATGTTAGTAAACAGATGCTTACTATTTGTTTTAGTACACAGATACAAACTTTTTTTTATATAACTGTTTACATGCTTCAGCAAATCTAATTCAGAATCTTGGATGGAATAATGAATAATATGTTTACACATTATTTTCAGTGTGTTATGTAAGAACAGGTTTTAATTTTATCCTCAGTAAATTCTTATTTGGCAATCCAAGATAGCCAGAACTTTCTTCTAGAACATTTTCAAAACATACATCTGTCAGACATGTTGGGTATAATACGTTCCTCTCTTTTTGTATAGGACCCAGATGAAAACTTTGAGCCTGTTTTGGAGCGTGACAGCGTCAGCCTTTAAAACCAGATGATCTTCAAACTGATGTCCAATGTACTTTTGTTTAAAGTAGGACCTGTGCAGAGGAATGCTTGCAAAATGAATAATGATTTGAGTTTTATTTTTTGCATTGGAATTCAATACTGGGATTCTATACTGAACAGATATTCAACCATTAATGTGACCCCTCAGATTTACTCTGTGGACATCATTAGTCAACAAGTTGCAACAAAGTAAAAAACTAAATTGTTCAACCAAATGGAATGTTTCCCAGAAGTAAAAAAAAAAAAAAAAGTTTTACAATTTAAAAATGTAGTTTTGATATTACTGTATATACAAATGTGCTCAATGTTCCCACTGGCATTGCCTAAAATTTAGGCAATGACAGTATAACCTCAATTTAGGGCCTAAATTGAGGTTATTCTTTCTGCTGATGCCTTTCCATGGTTACCACTAGGGGGCAGGCAACTCAAATAAAAATCGATATTTGACAGTTCAATGACAAGATGGCATACTTACATGGAGTATGCCACATTTCATTCAATGACAACAGGTCAAAAATTTACTGATAAAATATGTAACATTTGCTTTTGCTCCAATTTTTTTCCAATGTATTAATTTAAAATACTTATATATACATAAAGTTGTGCTCGAGTTGAAATCCGTGTTAGTGAGCAATTCACCTTTGCTAAGCTAATTCATCCACCTGACAGATGTGAAATGCTGCTTAAATAACATGATTAGTGCACAGGTGTGTTTAGGTCACATTAAAAGGTAATTGTAAATTGTCCAAAAGATGACACATTTTCAGTGCATGTGCAATTGTAAGGCTGACTGCAGGAACAATGTAATGTTTCAGGATGGAACTGCACATTTCAGGTTTTGTAAACACAAAACCTGAGAACATCAGATAACATTATAACTAATAATTCATTTAAATAAAATTAATTTAATGATCCACTCATGTCAGTGCAGACTTAATTCTGGCTGCCACATCTCAAAGCAACGCCAGCTGAACACAGAATAGTAAAACACTATAATTATCACTATTATTATAAACCCAGAGCCATACACACATATGCACAAAGAAACCCCCACCCAGACAGTGTTGGAGTGTTTAGATTACTGAATGTCATGTGGATTGTAGTGAAAAACGGCAAAGCAAGATCATAGTCCAGACCTCCCCCCACCAACACACACACACACACACACACGCACACGCACACACACACATGCTGCTAAGAGTGTGTAGAGCATATCACAGAGGAACCAGTTTCTCACGGCAGGTCTAGCTAACAGTTTCCAGCTGTTATGGGAACACTGCTATGGGAAAGAAAAGAGAGAAAGTGGGATTTATTAGCAGATGGACAGAAAGGGGGAATAAAATGGATATGAGGAGGATGTAGAACTTTCTCACAGGATTTGAAATATATCTTCATGGTTGGAATAAGAAATTAGTTTTGAATGAAATTATTGGGCAAGTGCTTAGTGTTTGGTGACAGAAATATGTGTTTACTACTACTACTACACACACACACACCAAACACGCACGCACACACAGTATCTCATCCCTTCCTTTGCTTTATGTGAAGTACAAATCTCACATGTATCGCTGACATTCCTTTTACATCTATTATTAATAAAAATTACAATAGCCTCAGTGTGAGGTTGACCCTCTACTACAGATGTATGAAGCCATGGCATGCATTGCTGCAGAACAAACTACTGTAACCTACTGTAAAACTCACACACCAAATTGAATGTCAAAACACCTCATTGTAACAAGATGTATCCTAATAATTCTATACTAAAGAGCTGTAGCTGAAATTAATGCTCTTTTAAGTTCAGGTAGGAGCTAGGAGCTTTTCTCTCCATCCTGAGAAGGACGCAAATGGCCTTGTTTTGAGGGTGAATTAAAGGTATTTCCTTTGAAAAGGCTGTCTGAAAGACTTGTCCTTGCTGACTTTTAGTCATTTCTCTCTCGCAGGACCTGACAACTCAGCAGGCCACTAAGCCATGACCACCCATAGAGTGCAAGTGTGTGTGCTTTCTTCTTGCTATACCTTGCTATATTCTACTACGCTGTACAACACATGATATGTTTTGGAAGATTTGTTTGTATTTCGCTGCAGGCTAGTTGCAGAAATCACTTTGTGCTGCTCTAAAAAAGCATTATAACTAGCTTCCTGACAAATAAATAGCATCAATTTCACTGCCCAGTTAATAGTAATTCCCCCACTATATGACTACTATTGGGTACACAACATTGCCCAGACATAATATACTGTATCTGCAAAATCAAAGGGATTATTGTTATGACAGTTTAGTAGGGATAGGAATGATTCATTATAACATATTATAGCAGTTCATTTTAAACAGCAAAAGTGCATGCAATGAAAAAACTGACTGAATCTTGAGAACATTCAGCAATAATTTATTTTTCATAATCTCAAGAACCACCTCTTCTCATCTGGAAAATTCATAATCAATTGCCAACAACACCATTTTGAAAAATGTAAATTCACTATACAAATTCTTAATAGAAAAAAGAATAAATTAACTGTGGAACTTTGTTATTTTATATCAATTCCACATTTTTTTCTACAACACCTTTAATGCCTGGTTACAGTTGAACAGAACTGATTAGGTTGAGTGACATGCTCTATTGTCTGGTAGGGGGCTGTGTATTACCTTTTTAAACGGTTTAAAGATTCAGTTGCACATCTGGTACTGAGTCTATTGATCACAATGAAGAGTAGTCTAAAGTTGGTCTACAGAAGTAGTCATATGTGACAAAGCAGTAAATAAATGGTCAGTTTGTAGCACCTGAAGGGTTTGTTACAATGTCAGAACAAAAACTAAAAGAAATACTGGTTCATACAAAATGGAACATTGTTAAAACAGTGGTGGATGTTAAAAACCCCACAAAACCTTACAGTGCCCCTCCTTACATACAGAAAAAGATAAAAGAGTTAGTTCACCTTTCCTGGACTATAAAAAAACCTCATTAATTTCTATGGAGCACAGCAATGATGGTGCGTTTGGAACTACAGAGTAAGGATACATCACACATCACCACATTGGGCTCAGAGTTCAGATATTACCACAAGGTCAAGGGTCACGGGTCATATATGACTGTAGCGGAATGACGGGCAGAGGGCAGAGGAGGTGGATGCTGGATTTCCAAAGTGTTTTTCATTATCAAGAATCCCCAGAGCATGCATGGGAATATGTCTTACAAGAATTTGATTCATTTTAGAAAGAAAACCAACCCCGGGTAAAGGGTTTGACTGAGTAAAACAGGGTTGCATTTGTACTCAAGTAAAGGTTGGATCCACAGAAGAAATGACCGGTGTGAGACAGCATAGCAGCGAGTTATGGCTATATTTTAGGGTGTATAGTTCATTGAATTCAGACATGGTATATCCCGACCATGCTCCTACATAGTTTTGTGAAAAATTAAACCATGCCAGCACACTGAAGGAATAAATACTGGTTGTGGAAATGCAATTCTATGAACGAGTTTTTGTGAGATACAATACAACATGGTTCATTGTCTGTCCATGTGTAATGTTGATAGGCTACTAGGGATAAAACTACAGCAAAACTCCCTCCAAAACTGTGGAGATTTGAAGTTTGCCCTAAGTTGAGTAAAAAAATGTATACAAACATCGTAAAACATTAAATCTCAACATAAAAAACTCCTTAGCTAGACAAGACATGCGGTTCTTACACCACCATAGAAAACCCAGGTGTGCTTGTTAAAGCCTCTGATTCTAGGCAAGAGATATTTTAATGTGTGACTGTACAAGGTTGACAACATTAAGAACACATCTCTCTGTTCCTAGAGGTATGGCTTCTCTTTAGTCCTGATTATCCGGGGTTAACAGAATTATTCCACCTTAAATCAAATCAAAATACTGCACTGATATTAAGAGCATTACTCAGTAAATACCCCTTTTAGCTCTGGCCAAATTTAAGATGACAGGTGATGTGTTTTTGTTATGTCGGACCATCTTCATTTGTTTTGTTTTCCCCAGCGCAATGCATGCTGACTCCATTAGACAGTTGTCAGAAGAATCAAGTAGTAATCACTGGCTTTGTGGTTGTGCTTTAAAAACCAAGCTCGGATCAAAGACGTCCTGCAGCCATGGCCTCCAGAAACCCCAAAACCACCATGTTATCACCAAGCATCTGTCATGATTCTACAAAGTTCTAGCTACTGTATCAACTAAAAAGAAGCTGTATTCTGTAGACTAGAGTTGCCGTGCCAGTGAACTGGTAACAGTTGAAAATGAAATGAAATGAAAGCACCAGTGTTTGGCACCGACATGTTGCCAGCAGTCGTGTACAGTGTGCGCCCATACAATGTGCTCTGACAGCCGCTGTGCACTGCTTGGCCAGTGCTGTGACACGCTGTGCTCGCTAGCATCTGAACGCTGTGTACATGTGAAGTGCTAGCCTAGCCTCGAGCACCGTCCTGCTGATAGTGCAGACAGGCAGACAGACAGCAGGGCAAACAGACGCAGATATGTCTTTCCCGGTGGATCAAAGAGACAGACAGGTAGCAATAGAGGGCAATAGAGAAAGACAGAAACGCAGTAAGACAGTGGCGTTCAAAGTAGGATTTGAGACCTAACGTTAACAGTAAACTCGAACGTGCATATGCGTTTAGTGGTGTTTCTGGCCGTTGATACAGTATATTTCTATACTTTGATGTGATGACTTTATTTTTGGGGGAGCCATTTGTTAACCACTAAACCCGAGAGTAACATCTTTAATGCCGGGCCATGACTAAAGTGTATACATATTGAGCCACTTGATGTTAAGTTCCAGGGATGGAGCTAAGGTAATGGAAGGTTATGCAGGACCTTGTAGTGATCAACTATTAGCTAAATTAAACCAGTTTGGACACTATAACATTGACGTTTGTCCTCTCTCATATCCTAGACCTCCAGGCCTGACTACAGTTAACTTGTCATTATGCTGTCAAACAAAGCCGTGTGGATAGAGGAATCTCACCGCTCACCAAGAGCATACACAATGAAGTAATTGAAATAAGCATAGATTGTATTTACTGCCAAACCCAATAACCACCTATCCAAATGCTCTCCGTGATGCACTAAAGGGCCTTTATTCCAAGCATCACAGACGGCAATATGCCCGTTCCAAATTCACTGTTATTTGCGCTTGGTTCATACACAGCTACAATGAATGTTATTGCTACAGTTCTCATCCCAAACTGCAGAAACTATTCCTGTAGAGTCTTTCACGTGACCACTCCTGTTTAGCACAATGTCCACTACAGTGGTGGTGAATTTAGTCTGTACAGGCTCCTGCCCAGAGACTGTTAACTCGTCCTGCCAGTCGGGTGGATCTTTGGTAGTGGGAGAAACTGTGAGGAGTTTACTGTTGTTGTCTTAATGTTTGTCCATCAAGGAATATAACCGTCCCTCCTGTGTGTCATTTCATCCTTTTCTTTCTTTCTTTCTTTCTTTCTTTCTTTCTTTCTTTCTACAAAAACACAGGGGGAACTGAACCATGAAGACACACAACACTGGTGGGTCTCAAGACAGCCAATACACACCTATCTACTGGGTCAGGACATGTATAAAAAGCGGTGGCTCAAATCCAGCAGGTGCAGATATTCTCTCCTCGGGGTGTAGTACGCAGGCGTCAGTTAGCCAAGGGGTCAGAGGTCAGATATGAGCCTTGGGTGGCTGATGTTGGTGCATGTCAGTGTGAACGTGTGTGTTGTGCCTTTTTTCTGTGCTTTCTATCCTCCCACACTCCCAACAGCTTGCCCCCCACGTCCGGTGTGCAGAGCAGGGGAACACAGGTTGAAAGGGGGGGGGGGGTGGTCTCCGTGGTAATAGAGGGGAGAGGCTTTAAGAGCTGAGGTTCCAGTCACCACTCCCTGCTGTATGTAGAAGCTCCTCCCATGAACCCGGTGGGCACGTCCCTGCTCCTCGAGCTGGTGTGGCGATCGACGGGTAGCGGACGAGGTCGTGGAGGCTCAGTTCACGTTCACTTTCACTTCCACGAGGTTGTAGATGAGGGGAGAGGAGGTAGAGAGGGCGATGGAACCGCGTGGCGGGGGAAGAGGGGGGAGGACTGTCTCAGACCAGGGTTCCAGGCTTGGCCTTGTCGCGTCCGTACCACTGCACATCTGCCAGCTCTGAACACAGGGGGCTGCTGAGGAAACAGCTGTCACCGAACGACCTGCAGGAAGAGAGAGAGAGAGAGACGTGGGGCAGAGGCAGACGCCGAGCGGCAGAGGAGGACTTCAGTAAGGGGAAACATTCTCTATTCTCTAGTCTATTTATTTATATTCTAGAGGAGGTGGTCTGGACACGGTGAGATATTGTGTGTATTAGTGAATTCTGCAAGACACGAGACAATGAGGTGCACCACAGTCAGAAGACGCCATAAACAACATGCATGCATCTCTTTGTAGACACGGAGGAAAAGAAAAAGAGAAAGTGCAGATGCATCTGCCTTGAATCAAACCTAGCGAGCCCTTTCTGTTTATCAGATTTATCTTCAAGCCAAAACATTACTTGTCCGGTTTTGTGATCAATATGCACTTTTGGTTGCTAAACCGTAGGTCTAATTGCCTGTCCGTTTAAGCAATGTGCAAAATCAACACAGGTGTGGCCTGTGTGCCTGTCAGTTTAAGTGGCTGCTGCTTCTGACCCCTTACATTGCATTCTATATTTGGGCCACTAGGAGGCAGTGCCCCCAGACAGTACCTCTATGCATCAGAGCTGGGCAGTGGGGAAGATTGACAGACGTCCTCAGTAGAAGAGCTGTCTGCTGTGCCTCTAAACCAGGAGAGAGGACACACACACACAAGGAAAGGAAGGTTAGTGCAGGGGGAG
Source organism: Forbesichthys papilliferus (assembly GCA_025399855.1). Taxonomy (NCBI): domain Eukaryota; kingdom Metazoa; phylum Chordata; class Actinopteri; order Percopsiformes; family Amblyopsidae; genus Forbesichthys; species Forbesichthys papilliferus. Next base: position 7,257 of record JAODOY010007567.1, on the reverse strand, counting down.
ACCGGGAGAAATGTAAATATGACGACAGACAGGAGGAGGGTGGAGGGATACAACACGATTATGAGGGGGGGATGAGAGAAAAGTTAAGATGGAGGCAGATGTCAATTAGAGAGGGAATAGACACATAGGACATGGTAGAAAAAAAATGGAATCAACCGAACGAGGGAGAGTTAATAAGTGAGGATGAAAGGGTCATAAAATATTGTGGAAATATGAATAATAAAAAAAAGATGTTAACAACCCCAGATTAGAAGCGATTGGATTGAAAGTTATTGCAGTACAGAAAGATTATTCTAACACACCAGACATCAAAAGCTTGTAAGTATTTCAGAGTTAGCTTTAGACGCAGACAACACAACATAAGAGAACGCAGAGAGGCCCATATGCTGTGCTTCTCTTCCCCCCGGTTCTCCTGTGTCTCACCCGCTTTGCCAGTTGAGGATATGTTGCGGACTACAGGGCGGAGTGGCTGCCTGTTCGCTGGAGGGGGTCATGCTCCTCTGGCTGTGAGGAGAGGCCACTGTGGGGCAGGACATACATAAACACGTCACTAATGCCGCGTTCACACGAAACACGGCAGACGGCAAACCGGATATCATGTTAGCAGACGAGAGCAAAATCAGTTTGTGTCGTCCTCCGCGACGGCATTTACCACCGGATGTTCGTAGCTTCCTCGCACACGGAGAAAACATCGACGAGAAGGTATACTTTTGGTGCTACAACACTAGAATACTAGATACAATACAAAAATAATTCCGTAAAACATTTGCTACTAAATAATTGTGTTTAATATCTATTCAAACAAAATTATCTGTAAACAATGCGACATTGCCATAGCAATTTCTGACTTTTATGCCGTGCTGTCCAGAAAGTGTTTGCCGTGTTCCATGTGAATGTAGCATAAAGCACTGTAAGCAAAGACCCAGCAGGCCGTGAACACAAAGAGACACGCATGGGTTTTTGGGAATATACATTCACACATAGCGTCATGCTGTAGCTAGCTACAGTGCAATGGGGTGCAGGGCCAGAGGAATTTCGGCCATTGCCCACATGAAGAGCTAATCCATAGTGAGCTCAAAGCCATTCTGGCTCAGGGATCATGTTACACCCGCCACGTGAAAGCACTTTACAAGCACCCACAAGCCTCGTTGGCGCAGTAGGCAGCGCGTCAGTCTCATAATCTGAAGGTCGTGAGTTCGACCCTCACACGGGGCATTTGCTTTTTGCATCTCTCAAACTATGGACCTGAAAAGTCAGTAAACTGTGCAGGTGTAACTTCAACAAACTGACTTGATGCAAGTTAAATACTGACTAGAGTTCTACACTTGATTCAAATGAATGTGTTATCAGCTTCTGCAGAAGCATGATAACGATGTCATTCATTAGAATCAGGTGTGTTGGAGCAAGGAGACATCTACAACATCAGGATAGTGGTACTCAGGACCAGGACTGATGCCTAGTCCACACATAACACGGCTATTTTTAAATACGCCGATTTTCATTGCGGTTTGGCCTTTCATTCACACTTAAACAGTGCATACGACCACTAGAGATGGCGTTTTACCAGAGCTCCCTCCAGGGTGGATATATTAAAAACTCAGTGTTCAATGTTAACATGTGGACAGGGAAAATAGAGTTTTTGGCTTGCAACACTTGACTTCAGAACGTGCACGTGTTTTTTCACAGGCTTGAAAGCATGCAATTTAGTTTTCATGCGAATGGAGATCGTTGTAAAAAAACAGTGCTATATGGAGAGGATTAGCTTTTCTTTACAAATGTATCCATGTAGTATGTGTGTACTAAGCATGAGAACAAAGTCGACTAAACCGTTGTGCTGAGACGTCAGACTAGAACACACTCACACACGAACACACACACACACACACACGGCCCACCCACCTGGCGAGCCCTTGGCCAACGTCCCCACCCTGCTTCCGCGGCCGTGTCCCAGGGTGCCTTGCTGCGAGCCCGCGTCCGAGGAATTTGATCCAGCGGGAGTGTGGCTCCTCTCCTTCAGGCTCCCCGAGGACCTCTGGTACCAACAGCGCAGCTCCTCTGACACCACGGCCCTCCCTCCTCCGCCCCCACCGTCCCGCCCCAGCGAGGGAGTCCGTACAATCTGCGAGCGCGACGGCGTAAGCCGGCCGCTCCCCTCGCTCCCCTCCTCGCCGCCCCAAGTCTCCTTGTAGAGCCCCCCCGCCGTGTAGGAGCTGGACGTCTTGAACTGGGCCTTGACGCTGTAGTGCCCCTCCTGGTCGCTCTCCAGACTGCGCACCACCACAGGGTTGGGGCTGCCCTCCACGTACAAGGGGTACTCTTTGATGCGATACTGGGAGGAGGGCTGGCTCTGGCTGTGCAGGTAGACCCCGTGGTGCGCCCCTGCAAGCCCGCCTCCCCCAACGCCGCCGCCCGAGCCGTTCTTGGCCGCCAGGTTGGGCATAGATCCAGAGTTGGAGGAGCCCAGGTGGCCGGCAGACCTTGAGAGGAAGACAGTCGTGTGTCATGGTTCCCAATGGTGAAATAAGCCTTATGTTTGATTTAATGAAAATGAATGTCACGGTTTTTATGTGGTCCGTTGTGTTGTTTGAGGGCAGCTGAACCTTCTGGACTTATTAACAACCTTCTTCACAGGTGTGACCTCAGTTCTGGATTGTAACCAATCATCTCTGACCTATCCTCCCACTGCTGGACTGACAGGTAACTAATGCTCAGCTCAAAAGGGATAAAAAGCTCAGTCCTTAACAACAACACCCCACCCTAACCTCTGTTTAGTGGAGTAGCTGTCTTATATCTCATCTCTATTCCGTCGCATCCGACTGCATCCTGCCCCACTGGCAGCGTGTCAGAAGCGGAGCGTCTTGTTGTGTTTTCGCTGAGAGTTCTATGTGATTTTTCTTAATTAATTTTAGAACCTTGCTGATTTTATATATAATTGTTTTTTATGCTATTATTGTCCCATTGTTATTTACTTCTGTTTTGTAAGGTGATGGGGTGCTTTGAAAGGCGCCTATAAATAAAATGTATTATTATTATTATTATTATTATTATTATTATTATTATTATTGATTGGCAGTTGGTCACTTTCAGAGGTCACAGGAGCGTCTCCGTATAAAAATACAACTGACGCCTATTTTTAGTGGAGATTGGAGTCGCTTCTGGGACGCTCCTGACACACTTCTGGGATGCTTTGGTGGTTCACTTGCATTTATAAGAGCTCTGTGAAGGAGATGTAACGTAACATATACTGAGACATGACTGTATTCATGTTGCTCTCCAGCCTCACCTGTGTCTCTGCCTCTGCCTCTGCCGGGCCTTGGAGGGCGAGTCCTCACTCAGCGTGGAGTAGTTGGGGTGGCTGCCCGGCGCCACGGGCCCCCCGGAGGGGTAGTAGTGCTCCGAGCTGCTCTGGCTGGTGCAGGACGAGCAGTCGTCGAGCGGGTCCGAGCCGTTGGAGCTGCGCGTCGGGCCTAGGAAGAAGTCCGGGCTGCCCGGCGTGCCCAGGGCTTGGTGCGGCGTGTGTGTGTCGGGGTCGGACACCAGCAGCTTGCCCTGGGACTCCAGGCTGGAGCTGCGGTTCCTAAAGTGCTGAGCCAGACTGTGCAGGCGTGTGGGGCTGATGTCCACGGACCTGTAAGTGATGAGAGACCGACGGGGAGGCTCTGTAAACACCCTGGTCTGACTGTGTGTAGGGTCCACGCATGTATGCCTGGCTCGCTGTTCTCTCTCTCTATTCTCCTGAATGTAAACTAATGGAAGAAGCCCCAACCCTGAACTAGAGTGCGTAGGGAAGGATGTCCTGACCTGGTGGAGTGTACGTAGTGTGGGGCTCGAGTCCTCAGGTCTGGGGTGGAGGGCATACTGGACTGGGAGTTCCAGTAAGCGAGGCTCCGGATGGGGCTGCTCTGTAGAGAGTTACTGCCCCCCGCCTCGGCGCTACCAGAGCTGGGGAAGCGCCTGTGGCTGAAGACAGAACAGACAATTGTTGTCAAGCTATTAGCTTCTGCTCTAAAGTGCCCAGCGCTTTTGTCTTGTGTCTGTTAGCATGCACGCTAACTCAGGCTCTGTTTCTCTCATGGCAGCTGCTTTGACTTGAGTATTGTCCACATTTGCCTCGCGGTGGTGCTTTAACAATGCTTAAGCTTAAGCTCTCTTAACACAGATTTGCTCCGCTCCTCACTACTAACAAAGTTAGAAGGATTTTAGTTGCTGAATCCTAGTCCTTGAGGCAACGATCTTAGACCTGGCCCCTTTTCTTGTTTCATTGCGGTGTGTGTCAGTGTGTGTTGTTAGTAGGAAAAAAAACACCACACACAGAAGGCTCCAGGGGCTCCCCAGTGAGGTCTCTCTTACCTGGCGTGTGAGGAGCGTTTCTTGACCTTCTCGTAGGGTTCGTCCAGCGACGACTCGCTCCACATCTTGGGCTTGATGGGAGACTTGTCGTAGTCGAGGCGCGTGTAGTGCAGGTGCCGCAGGCCATCCAGGGATTGCGGAGGAGGGGGTCGGCCGTGAGACGGTGGCCGAGGAGGGAGGCCCTTATGTGGGGATGCTACTGGGGAGAACGTCGGGGTACCTGTGACCTGGGGATCATCTGCCGTACATATGGGCCGCGTTAGGACGCACAGTGCTCAGGCACTTCAGACAGTGCAACAGATATGAGCAGAAGAGCCACTCACCGTCATCTAAGACCAGCGCGTCGGACAGAGAGCTGTCTTCAGAACCAATGTTGGCCTCTGTTAGTCAAAGATGGAACAAGCATAGTGATTAGAACCAAGGCATGTTACCCTCTCTGATTCTGCAATGACTGAGAATGGTAAAGCATTTAAACTGTGACTATTACTGTAAAGTCGCCATTAAGGCATCACCAAGACGCCACCCGGTGTGTGGAATGACGATTGAAGGAATCCTGCCCTAACTAGCACCCGAGCACGGCTATTTGTGTACACTCAGAACATCTACATGTACCTTGATCAGTATATCTTAGTACACGTTCAAATCTGTGTCTTTGCAATGTAGTTGCAGTGCCAGCATTAGCCAGATAAAACGTGCACGATCTCGGCGTAGTTTGCAGAGAGGACACGCTGTAGTCTCACCCTCTATGATGAGCGATGCCCTCTGCGTGGGCTTCTTGCCGGAGCGCACGCGATGTTCGTTGATGGAGTTCTCTATCTCCTGGAGCTTCTTCAGGGCGTTCAGGTACGACGTCTTCCTTTGCTTCTTCAGCTTCTTACTGCTGATGTGGGGATCGCTGGCTAGCCGACGGGCCGCCTCGGTGATCTGGGACTGGATGGCAAACTCCCTCTCCAAACGCTCCAGCTCCTCCTCCTGAGAACACAACACGCACACACACATATTCATCACAGATTGAGTGAGACGGGAAAAACAATGCTGACATTTTTAGCGACAATAGCTTACATACAGTGTTAGCCAATACAAACATTGCAAGCATTCGCATAATAGCTCACACTCAACACAACATTTGTTTGGACACACGCACACAGGTTGTTGCCAGTAAAAACAAAGTCTTAATTAATATTTGTTCCATTTCGGACAGCACAGCCCTTTTCCTTAGCTGTGTTCCCCTCTCTCCGCTCTCTCCCCTCTCTCTTAACCAGGGCTAGACAAAGCATGAATGTATACCCTACAGATGTCTTGTGTTGGCGCTGAAGGATACATTAATGTTTATTATCCATGAAATATTTGGGAATGGCAACAATCCTCAAGAGGTGAATCGTTAAACAGCAATTACCATATACTTGTATTGCCACCTGCACTAGGTTAATGCGTTTAGACAGAAATTCTGCAGCATTGTACCACCCAGGCTACAACGATTATAGATAATCACAAGCGCTCTCTACAACAAAGTGGGGTTTCTTTGTTGTTTATCGTACATATGCAATGAACACAGAGCCTTCACGTGCTCTGGTTTGTGCGTGATGCGATCTGTGACTTTAGGACAGAACAGTTTTAAAATAACAGTGCTGCAACCGTGATTACAGATTTGAAGATATAGCATATGATGTGACACTGATGCAGATATTGTGACAAGCATGCACACACACACACACACACACACACACACTTGCACTGCACACACATGGTTTCACTTGCCTTAGGAGAAACGATGAGGCATTCATATAAGTCAACGTGTTAGTAGACTACCTCAGTTCTGAGGAATCCCTCCCACTAACAGTTCTTTCACCCCACTGCCAGAGTGGCTTCTGGGTTTGTACATTGAAAGTGTGTGTGCGTGTGCGTGTGTCCTTGTGTGTGTGTGTACGAGCGTGTGTGTGTGTGTGTGTGTGTGTGTGTGTGTGTGTGTGTGTGTGTGTGTGAAAGATAGAGACCGTGTACAGACAGAAACTTCTTTCAAGCTTTCATGGTTTTATCCACTGACATTGGAATCGTTTCAATGCATACAAGCTTTGTGACACACACACACACACTCCCGTAGACACACACACACACACAACCACGCACAATCCTACTATCACCACTTCCTGGGGCGAGAACACAGACAGGCTATTTTTAGAAGTTGTGCAGCCATGGAAAATCTACCCGTGGCACAATTTGAAAAAAAAAGACAGAAAAGAGAGAGAAAGCGTTTGAGCTTAGCCTCTCAGACTGTGGCCTGCACATAGTCAGTGTCAATGCATCCTCTGTTAACCAATGGGGGATCGGTAACTAATAAAACAGGATTTGGCTTTATTGCATCACCACCACCTTACAATTAATGTTACTACTGAGAAATACGCTATTAAGTCTAGACACGCGACTCACCATTTCAAATGTCTTTCCATATTTAAATGTTTATCTTATAGCACATAATAGAGATAGACAGCTACTTATTTTTAGACTTATAGACACACATTTTTCAAAGTTCTTTGATCACGGTTTTCATATTCATATTTCCTACTTTCATAAAGTCAATGAAGTTATTCGAACTATTACAATACAAGTTGGTCTATCTACTACAGCAACGCCTTCTGTCCTGATGTGTTTCGTCGTGGAGGACAGGTGTCACCAGACAGACTCACCTCTCCTTTATGGAGTATCTTCTGCTCGTCCAGTTTGAAGGCGGTGCCGATCTTCCTCCTCACAGTGGGGGGCTCCTCCCCAGGGTCCAGGGGGTACTCTTTGGGAAGCTTCCCCGTCAACTCCTGCAGAGGAGAGCAGCAGGTTAGCAGATCAGCAGAAAGGATGGTCAGCCCAGGGGGTGAAAATAAGCAATCCACTGATCTATTTTCTCTCCAATATATA
>JAODOY010007548.1:0-30660 GCA_025399855.1 Forbesichthys papilliferus | reverse complement strand
ATGCATATACATATATATATATATAATTATATATATTTATTTATATACATATATCCCTGTCTTGCTCTCTCCACTTGTATCGCCGTGACAACTGTCTGCCTCCTCCAGTCTCTCTCTCCTTGTATCTCTCACTCTATTGTCTGTCTTCTGCCTTCTCTCTCCTCTCTCATCCTCTCTCTCCTCTCTCTCTCCTCTCTCTCCCTCTCTCTCTCCCTCTCTCTCTCCCCTCTCTCCCTCTCTCTCTGTCGCTCATGACATACCTTTAATTACCCTGTCTACTCTAATATGTCCATCTTAACATGTATTTATGACGCCTCTCTTTTGCCATAGCTCGGTTCCTTCACTTCAATTAGTCTCTCCTGCCCATTGCTCCACTTTCCTTTTTGCTTGTTGATATTTGAACCCGATACCCTCCATACATTGCGGTCTGCACCACTGTTTGTGCCAGGTCTGCATAGCAACATTACAATTAGACTATTTTTATTGCACGCACACAGAGAATTGGCAGCTAGCAGACCCGGAGTAGATATTTGCTGAATTTGCCAAAAAGTGTATTAGCTATCCAATCGCAGACTATACCTTAAATTCTCTCCATCACCCCCCTCCCAATCCATCCACACTGTTAGCGCAGTAGAGTCCCTGAAGGCTCAAGGTCTTGTGTTTGTTTTGCTTCCTGGTTGTGCTGAATCAGCTCCACCTCTGTCTTCACCTCCTTCTGTAACCCCTATACCCAATACTGCATGAGTGTGTGTGTGTGTGTTTTTATATACATCTCTCTCTCTGAATATATACACTATATGCATGCTCTAATTAACTTCATCTTCAGTCAATAGTCACAGCTGTAGATTATGGGTTGACATTTCTATCATATAGATTCAGATAGAGTCACCAGCCTGCTTTTCACGTACAGTGTGTCATCAGATTGCACCGTATATAACATACACCTGAGACTAACGAACCCCCACCATTTCTGCCTTCACTCAGGTTATGAGGACAAAGGATGTGCATTGCAGGTGAAATGTTTTAAAGTAAAATGATGCATTCAGGTTTTAAGAAAATAAAGCCCATGTAATACCAAAAATGCCAGCTAATAGCACAGTGCCACCCCTGGAGACAGTTTGGTTATGTTTTTGTGTGGTAACTCTTTCACTTAAAAAATGGTTTGGCCACTAAAGTAATTGGTGTGACTGAGGTTAAAGTAAAATATTTTAATAATGGCATAAATTCCCTAATGAGCCACATGGTAGCGCAACATAGTGTGTTGGTGTGTATCTCCGTGTGAGGGTGTGCTTGTGGGGGGAATGTGGCCAAGGGTCACCGACTACATTCTGATTTGATGGTCAACAGAATCTGCAGCCCATGAATAACAAATTAGCTATGGCTAGTGTGTTCGTTCACTAGGCAAAGGGACCATTTGCTGAGGATCAGCTAAAAAACATGTCTACACATAGCTGAGGCAGGTCCCTGTCAGAGTACATATTGTACACTTGGACTATGGTGTCCACTTGTTTACTACAGTAAACCTCCTAAGGAAGAAGTCTGTACTGTAAGTGACAGAAATGTCAAGTGTACATTTAGGTACACAACATACCTCTATTTGTGTGTATGTGTGTGTCTTAGGGCCTGTGTCTACGCGTATAGCACTGAGAGCGCCCACAAAAGCGTTTCTCTCACATGATTATTTTTGCTAGGTTATAAAAAAAAAACATTGTTCAGAGCTTCCGCATTACTTTGTTGTGAAAGTCAACAGTAGAGTATGTGATTAGAGTGTAAGTTACCTTTGGAAAGGTGAGTTAAAATCATACAAATAAATTGTATCCGGTCATTGACAGAATACGTTTTTCCTCCGTCATTGTTGACACTGTTCATATCGTATGGCCTGCCCCCTCCTTGATTTTAATTGGTCGACAAGAGATGTGGCCGTGACGAGTCCAGCACTGTACCAAAAGTTAAATCATTTTCAAGTTAAAGCGCATGGAGCACAGTGCTAAACAACTGTGAGTGCCCACAGAGTTTTTTGCATCGAACCACATAAACTTTGTATTGAAAATAAACGCTCTCAAAGCTAAAATATCGCTTGGTGGACACAGGCCCTAGATCTGAGCATTAGACTGCAGTGGCATTACCTGTGTTGCCAGTTTAGAGCACTGTGCTGTGACAAAGGGTGCTATGCATCTATTGTTATGGTTACATTATTGTCCCTTTCCTGCTAGTCACTACCATCACCAATAGGATCTAGAGGTCTTCACGGGTCCTCCAAGACCGTACCCGAAACCCATAATTGCTATGATTATTGGGTGCAATTTGGATTTGTTAATTAATAAATATGTTTACATTATTATATATTTCCTACATATATATAAGGAAGCAAATACAACATTTTTAAACCGGAAAAATAAATGCCTTTTTTTTGTCATGGTTTGACAAAACAGGCTAGGTGATCGATGTAGGCTATGCTATTGTGTGCGCCCTTACTAACTCAAAATTGGCCAAAATGTAATTTTCTCCCTCTTTATCATTTTACGAGTGTGAGTGTGTCAACCTATGTGTTCCTTAGCCAACTTTCTTGCACTAATCCTTAACTCTTGATGGCGACATGGTGTTGCCTCTTGCAACACAATTTTAAGGTTCTGTTTATTCTTTACTGAACCCGAGTGGGAACGGATCTGTTTTAAAAAATAATGTACTTTTTGGCTACGGGCCTGTTGTCGGGTCTGTTCGGAACATATCTCGATTTTGGAGTTTTAAATTTATGCAAATCGGGTCCGGTGAAAAATAGTTGTGAATACTGTGAAGACCTCAACCAGGATCATCATCATCATCATCATCATCATCGCCACCAAGACCAGAACCGACACCCTGCCTTCGGTCTCCAGATAATCAAGAGCCAGATGTGTGTGTGTGTGTGTGTGTGTGTGTGTGTGTGTGTGTGTGTGTGTGTGTGTGTGTGTTAGAGGCCGAGTCATAATGGAATCCTCAGGGCTGTGAATGAGCAGAGCAGAAGCAACATTGATGGATGTGTCTGGCCAGAGAGGCAGGCCGTCTGCTATGAACGAGAGGTGAGGGTGATATCCAGCTGTGTCACAGTTCTGTAACAGCAGCTGTTCTAGTGCCCTATTATCCTCATCGCACAACGTGTGTGTGCGTGCGTGTACGCGTACACACGTGCTGAACGCTGGACACGGCTTTATCGGCAACAGTGGGAACTCTTGACACCACTTTTTCATTTGGAAGACTTCTAATTGGTCAATTGCATACCCCTCCTGCTCAATCAGCAGTTGCCTAGCAACAGTAGACCAGGGGAGCAAGGCAAAGAGGAGCAGCGAGAAAGAAGAATTGGGAGCAAAAAAATAAATAAATAAGTGAAATGAGAGGGGGGGGCTTATTCTCAATATGTTGTATGGGAATGAGAGGAGAGAGATGCTACATACAGAGAGAGAGAGTGCGGAGGTAAATATTACCACCCAATTCCATTTCTCTTCCCACAGATTCCCTCGAACAAGCTCAGCCATGCACGTCCACATGTCCAATTTACCAGTCAACAAACAGCGCGCCCTCGGAAGGAATCTTTCGGAGCGCCAATGCCGCTGCCTCTCGCTGATAACTCTGTCTGTGTGTATACACAAGGACGCCCCCTCCCCCCACCGCAACTTCCCCACCCACCCCCCATTCCCCTCCGCAAGCAAACGCACACTGTATTGGTAGACATGCTGCGGAAATAACCGAGGTTTGCTTTGACTCAGCTGGGGGGGGGGGGGGGTTAAAGGTGACACGGCTGCAAACACATCTGGACGCAAAACAAAAACAACGCTTTTTTAAATCCTACAGCAACTCAACCTTGATTTTTAAAAGCGCTGTATTCAGGCTAGGCTATTAAATGGCTCCAGACAAACGATGCATATTTGAAGCATGAAGTGAAATTAACCATTATTTTGCATAACATTCTGGAACCTTCACGTGGGTTGATGTAATTGCCCTATCTAGGCAGGGGGTTGTGGGGTGAGGGGAGGTATGTCGTGACTATGCTGAGGAGGTCGTGTTGAGGTACGAGCGTGATGGAAACAGGTGGGTATTCCCTAGGTAGACAGAGGTGACACATTTAGCATTGGAGGACTGCAGAACAGCTGGCAAGCTGCACATTGTCGCATTGCCACAGACAGTTCCTTAATGTATAACCCTTGATGCTGTACAACTGCAGCATGGACTGAGACTTATTTGACCAACTTGACCTCTCCTTTAATGCGCTTATCAAAAGGGTTGGAACATTACAGTATCATTCGTGAAGACATTTACATGAGAAGAAGAATGTTGTTAAGTGCAGCGTGTGGATGTACTGTATATCCCTGACATTTCAGTATTAGATATTACGTTATAGTACAGATTCTTGGCCACAAGGGGGCCATGGCGAGCATAAATGGGTCCATTGAAACTAGTCATGCACCCTACATGACTTGTGTGTGTGTGTGTGTGTGTGTGGACCTGTGCTTCTTCAATCAGATTGGCATTAATAGTGAATGGTGGTGGTTGCTTTAGCCAGTTCCTTTTAAATGAGACATTCATGATGATTGGCGGTAAACAACTTATGAGCTATATACTGTATTACGATACACATTGATAAACCAAGCCATGCCCAGAACAGGGTAATAGAACACTCAGGCCCTCTCGTACATATGTTAGCAAGTGCAGCGTAAACAGCTGCTTGCCCAGAACACAGAAAGTGCACGCTGTGCATTTGCATTTTACATTGGATAAACCAGCGCGGCTGATCGCACAATTAGCGCCTGGCGCCGCTAACTGTACTTTGCGGCGCTGAAATCAAAGAAATTATGAAACTGTTGATTCTCAGAGAAAGAAAACAAAGACAGCGATCATGAAATAGATTCTGTATGCTTGTCTACAATATTTAATATAGTAGGCGTGCCCCCAACCAAAATAAAATGGGTGCTAAAATGATTTTAAGGCAGTGGAAGAAGAAGAAGACGATAAACGTTGAACAAAGGTTTATTTTAACAGGGCACAAGCGAGGAAATCCTCTCAGCTCCGTGGCTTGTGTCCGTCTTGTTCGGGTGACTTCTGCCATTTTGTCCCCCTACTTAATAAGCAAACGCACAAAGTGGATTTCAGGAGGCGGAGACGTTTCACTGCAAAACCAACCCTGCAGTTTTCATACATACGACGGAATATGTAATCACTCTCTCCATACGCATCTCCTCACATTTTTGCATAGAAGTCCCACTCCTGCCTCGACAAATGCATATGTATGGGCAGATTCTGTGCTCCTGTGGCGGGCAGAATACCATTTTAGCACGCATTCTCGGTTCATAAATACCATGCCATGTTTTTATGCGTAAATTGCGACGAAATTACGCCTAAATTGGGCACCAACACATTAGTACATGAACCCTTCAATGTGCAACTTGACTTCATTTGCATTTAAACCATAACAAGCAAGCGTACCGATTTACGAAAATGAACAACACCTGTGTGTTGAGGTCTGTGCTCACCGTTTCATTTGCCTCCCCTCCCCTATTTATACCCTGAGCTGGTCGATGAGAAGAGGCCCAGGTGGGTGGTGGTTATCCCGTAACGACCCAGTTGATTTTGAACAGACATTGATCGCAGCCGGAGCTTTACGCGGTGCGAACAAAGGCTCCTCGGAGCCTGACTTAGCACCGCGTTATACGTCAGCGCACCAAGCAAAACGCCGCAGATGCCACTGCAGATTGCACACAACTATGGCATCCTGTCATGTCTTTGTCTGTTAGGAAGAGAAATGATTATTTTGGTGATATTTGAGAACACGCAGACACAAACACCAATGTGCTCCAATGCTCAGTGGGATACGTACAGTACTGTACCAACTGCATGCTCGGCTTTTCACGTGCACTGTTTACGCTCCCGGTACAATGACACGCACACACACACACGCACGCACACACGCACACGCACACTGCAGATGGGCGAACGCTGCAGCACGTGTGTGCACTGACACAGCAACGTAGGCCTGTTGTGGCGGAGAGGCTGGGCGGTTCTGCTAGCCGGCGCTAGCACGCGCTAGTTTGCGCTAGTTCGCGCTAGCACGTGCTAACAGCAAATCCAACCAGACACTTTGTCTGTCATGAAGAGAAATGATTATTTTGGTGATATTTGCATGTCACCTACCCTCTCCCACCCCCGAGCTGGAAATGGCATCAATTCAAAATTGTAGAATGATATATTTATTGTATTGTCGTTTCAAGACTTGAGCAAGTCCTGTGTACATATGTCGTGCCTTTCAGACCACTTCTGAAGCAGGAACATGTGCCGTTCAGGCGCTATGGATGCAAACAACACTACACTGCAGAGAGAACATGTGTGTATAGGCTACAGTATACTACATGTAAATGTATTGTGTGTGGGTGTGTCTTTAAAAGTCTCCTGGCCAACCCAAGCAATCAAACGAGCTGTATTCAAACCGTTATCGTGTGTCCTGCTGAGGTGGTCTGAGCACACACACACACACACACACACACACACACACACACACACACACACACCCTCAACATCGCTATGGCAGCTGGAATTGGGGGCGTGCCCCGTTTCCCATTTGAGGAAATGTGGTTGGAGCATGACACAGGAAGGGCGAACGACCACAGAAAGGAATAAAGAGGAAGCGAGGGAGCAGAGGGAAAAACGGAGGAGAGGGTAAAGAAAAGAAATGTCACTTTATTCATTTGCTCTGCTTTTTCTCATGTTTTCTATGGGCCAGCAGCCGGCTGAATGAAGGACGTCAAAAGGTGCAGATGGAAGGAGGGAGGGAGGGAGTGAAAAGAAGCCACTCGCACTAGTCAGTTGGTGTGAATGTGTACAGTACAGAGGGGAGGAGGACGAGCGGTGGAAAAGGTGAGGAGAAAGAGGCATATGACAGACAGGCAAGGCCTAGGAAGTAAAGGAGGTGTAAAAACAGTACTAACTGAGTGTGTAAACAGCCCAACTCACCTCCGGCGAAGGGGCTAGCAAGCTTGAGTGGCATCTTGCAACACAGTGTATAGACAAGCAAACAGTATTCCTTCCCTACCTGGTATTAAAGGAGTCATACATTTGAAATGATTCACCCCAATAAATTGTCATATTAGCAGAACCACTATTGAGAGAGGCCAATATATGTGCCACTAAGGAAATGTCTCCAAATCACATTTTATGAGAGAAGGGTTATTTTATATTATAGAAATGTAGAAGGCAACACAATGAAAGGTCAGCAGATATGGTAAAAACTGTTACATGCAACTATAGCTAGGCACATATACGGTATACTTTATTAGCAGTGGAATAATTATACTTTTATGTCGAATAAAAGCAAGGCTAGATGTTTAAGCATTTCAAAATGTCTAAATATATTCCGTTCTTGATAAGGTGTGTCAAATTCAAGGGGCGAAGTTTCTGATAATGGCACTGAAGGGTGTGTACAGATGTGAGTTCATATATCAACAATCTTTTATCAGCATCGCTTACAGTATTGCGCATAGAGGTACTTTAAGGTACAGAGGTTATGATTATTAATTAAAACAGTACTCAAAAAATGTATATAATTTTGTATTTTTTAAGCAACACTTGATATATAGTTACTGTATATACAGAATAATCTGAATTTATTGTTGGACTGAAAAGATAGGGTTATTTGGAATAATGAAATGGGGTACAGAATCTAGAAAAGTTTGGGAATCACTGGTCTACAGTATAAAAAGCAATGCGTGATCAGTGTGTGCACTAAAGTTAAAGCTCTAAATATTATGCCTGACGTAAAAGCAATCTGTTGAAATCAAATTTACCCAGTCAGGATGTGAGTGGGATTTTAATGACAGGTGTATAGATGCCCATACGCAAACCTAACCCCAACCAGGCCCCTCAGCAACCAACTAAAATGCACCTTCCTGACTCTAACTCAGCTTCAAAGAGCTCTGCCCAATCACCCCTGCTGACAATGAGTAGTCACGTAGGAAAGTCACGTCTCTCTCTCTCTCTCTCTTCTTCCATCTCTCTTTCTCTCTCCCCTCCCTCTCTCTCTCTCTCTAGTTGATGTCTAGCATCTTCAAACCTCTGAATCCACAGCATGCCTGCAGATTTGAACGCCCAGATGTCCCCCAAATGGAATATATTACTGTACATCCACACGTATCCCTTCCTAATTCCTCCACCACTTTGTCCATTCCTCTGCGGCGGTAACAAGTGATCTCAGCATGTCTTGCCATGCAGCAAACTCCCTCTATTTTAGTCTCACGGAGCAACGGTGAAGTGTTATGGGTGTCAGAAACTCGCGACCGTTGCCATGGCGACAACACACTGCAATATTCCTTTGCGGTGTGTTGTCCTGCCGATGCTGGTAGCAGCTTCAGAGCAGCAGATGAAGGAGGGATGGGAGAAGATAGGTGGGGGGAGAGGGGGGATAGGGGAAGAGTGTGTGAGTGTGTGTTGGGGAGGGGAGGGGCGATGCTGCTGCAGGACCCACCAGAATGCTAATCCGCCCTTTGACAGTTTGTCCTTCATTACGCGTAGGAGACAGTGTCCGGGATCACAGGAGACGTTTGCCGCAAAAGAGAACACACAGACACAAACACCAATGTGCTCCAACGCTCAGTAGGATACATACTGTACCAACTGCATGCTCAGCTTTTCACGTGCACTATTTACGCTCCCGGTACAATGACACGCACGCACACACACACGCATGCACACACGCACACACACACTGCAAATGTGCGAACACTGCAGCACGTGTGTGCACTGACACAGCAACACACGTCGCTGCTGTAGGCCTGTTGTGGCGGAGAGGCTGGGCGGTTCTGCTAGCCGGCGCTAGCACGCGCTAACAGCAAATCCATCCATTAGCACATTATTAATGAGCCAGCGAAATGCATCTAACTGCTGTCGGCTCTCTCTGCCGATGTCTCCATTCCCGAGACGTCGCTGCCAGCCAGCCAGAGGGGGAAATCCTGCGAGATGTTTCCCTTAGCGCTAAGGATTTAGAGGTCGGCCCATGGTTAAGGATGGCTAAGGAACATGTTGTAATTACCATTCAGGACGAGTTGCCTTTAATCCAATCGACACTTTTATTGAATTTGAGTATTACAACTATGTATGAAGTATCTATTTTGAAGTACACATCAGAGGCTTGATTTGTTGGGGTCGAGGTCAAAGCCCTTCCTGGCGAAAAAATTGGTTTGATTTGCATATTGTAATTACAAGTGCTTTGTGGAGGCCCAGACATTTAACAACACTCCGGAGTCACTATTATAAACTGGAAAAGGATTTCCCAGTGTGCGATCTCTGGTAATTTTTCCATTCCTCTAAGAGGGAAAAAAAAATCAACCATGGGTTCCCAAGGATCAGCTGGGAGACTGTTATCTCCCTGCTAATGCTAAGATAGCGTGCAACGTGAAGGGTGGGTGGGTGCTGGGGATGCCCAAGTTTAACTCACTGGCTTCAGAGCCCAAGTTTGTGCTGCAGACTGGAAAAGCTTTGCCTGCCTACGTTCCCACTGGACAGACGTCAAGTGAACAATATGAACGCCATCATTTCCTCACATTCATTATCAGACAGAGATCCAGTCATGACCGCTATATAGGTCTCTCTTGGTCTACTGAGCATATTAATACCGCACGCGCTGGGGGGGGGGGGATAGGGTTCAGTCGCTCGCTCATTCAGTTAACACCGCCTCGAGACCACCCTGCGTGTACCGCCGACGCCCGCACATGGCGCAACGCAGCGGCTTCCCTGTGAAGCGTGTGTTAATACCCAAGCTAATATGGGAACGGCGCCTGTGCGCGAGGAGAAACAACACGCCATGGCACCGCAAAGAGTGACAATTCCCTAACACCTTGTTGCCATAGCGCATACCCTTGGGTACAGCAGGTAGTCGCGGCTACGAGAACTCAAGGTCAACGTGGCTTCCCATGGGAGGAGAAAAGGAAAAGATAGATAGGTGTGTTGTGGTGGGGGTTCTCTTTACAGCCAATGGGAAAATACACTCACTCTTAGCATTTTCCCATCTTCTTTAGTGTCGACCTATCTCTATGGGAGATTCGTTTATAAGATAGGCCAGATTATAAACATGTCTGTGTTTGTGTTGGAAGGCGAAGCATACCTACATAAACAGGCCTATAATGTGTCCACAGTAGACTTGTTGATTTCCTTCTACGGTACATGTATTACCTTGCCTGCATCTCAGCCTTCCCTTGCATCTGTGTCCTGGCCCTGCCTCACAGGCCCAGAGCCTCAGAGGCCCCTGGGCCCAGTGGGGGCGTTACAGGCCCCCAAGGCCATCTACCCGCCAGCTCAGCCCCAGGGTGAGCTGGCGATGTCTGGTCCTCCTGGGAGCCAGGCAGCAAGGCATGCATGTGGATCCTGTACCCAGCATAGGCAAGCAAATCCGAGAGTCCCAAGGGGAACATTTTCGTCTCATTCATAGAGCAGCTAATGCTTCTACAATGCTCCCCTGGCTTGGAGCTTACAGCCTGGG
Organism: Forbesichthys papilliferus; assembly: GCA_025399855.1. Classification (NCBI taxonomy): domain Eukaryota; kingdom Metazoa; phylum Chordata; class Actinopteri; order Percopsiformes; family Amblyopsidae; genus Forbesichthys; species Forbesichthys papilliferus. Next base: position 20,165 of record JAODOY010007548.1, on the reverse strand, counting down.
AAGCACGCCCTTGGACCTTTTTGCGCATGCAGCAATCGCAAATGAATGGACTCTTCAATCAAGGTCTTGCAATGGTCGCCTGGCAAGTTGAAAAATATATAGTATGTGGCTATCATCACAAAAGCAAATACAGCTTTGTCTAGACGAGAGGCATAGAAATGTAGTAAATATACACATATTCACACAACCCCCAGAAGAGTGCAAGTATGTAAATAAACCAGTCAAGATATCACGCATCTCTCGAAGAATCCCTTGGTAACAGTTTCATGGAGGAGTCAGACGAGGAGATACACTCTGAAAGGCTGACCTGCTCCCATGGCTCTCAGCTTAGCACTATTTATCACTTCACAGAATGTTCCTTTAATTGAAGTCACAGAAAAGTCATCCCGCCAGAACCCCCGCAGATCCTAGGCAACAAGCAAACAAGCAAGCAAACGTGGGGGGGGGGGACAGGATTTCTCAAAGTCAACAGCGTTAAAACAACATTTCATGAAACAATAAATCATAAAAAACAGTGAGGCATCCCTTTTTTATTATTTTACAGCCGACATCGCCAGCACACTCTGCATAGTCCTAGATAATTCCGTGAGACTGCTGACCACTGGTCAGACAGTGTCTGAGAATGTCTCTGTGGTGTTGGAATGCAGGGGAGTTGTGAAGAACTGGAAAATGCCTTACTGGGGGAAGAATTTCCACATCACTCCTGCAGATCTTGATAAGTCGTTGGCTTAAGTCAGATAGTTTATACTCGGCTGTGTTGTATTCATTGGGAATTGAGTTCTCGATCAGCTGCTGCATTATTAAACATCTTTGTGATTATGTGAAGATGCTTCTTGTAAAAGTAAATGGAATTAAATCTAGGAATATATCGTCCAGCACAAACTAGAGTTTCTACACTATAGAAAACAACCATATAGGACAGGAAAAGGTGCTGAAACAGACATAATATACACACTATACATAAATATATCCAACAATGTGTCAGTTACGTAGAAATATATAATCTTTCACCCAAAAACAGACTTCATACTCAACAAGAATTCATGCCAAAGATAGATCCATTCCAGCCAATAGGGTCACAACCCTCATCCAATCGGTGAACTTCTGAATCAGCTTAGTGCTGATTCAGAAGTTCACCGATTGGATGAGGGTAACCAATGGCAGCGTGGTGGGGTCTATTACAGCTCTACACACCCTGCCCCCTACCTCAATGGCAAGGCAAAACATGGTGCCAAGTGGCTCTTTTCCAACAGGCTGTGCCAATGCCTCACATCCAAGCTGGAGAGTGTCCGACTACGGGATGAGCACAGGAGGCAACGATGGCTCACATCCTGCCCCCAAAAATAACATACACAACAAATATGCAAGTATACCGCCCAAGGCAGACATTTTGTTCTCCCAAGCTCCAAATAAACAGCCGTTCATTTAAATATTTATTTTTTCTCATGTGTGTGTGTGAGAGAATCTGTGTAACCAGGACATGATCAGCCTGATGCTACAGTACATCAGACTGAAACAACAGACTTGTTTTTTAAAGGGAAAACAGAATAAAACCCCCCCCACCAAGCTTCATTCAAGGCTCACAGCCAAGATATGCATTCGGATAACACCCGGCTGAGAAAGCAATACTACTATTTCTATTAATACAAAAATGCATTTTAATGAACATAAACTGCCGTACAGACCTCCAAGCTGTATTCCTCCACAGTTCTCTTCAGTGGGTCCACAATCTGCCAGCATATGAGAATGCACAAGTCGATCAGCAGCATCCCGCCCACGATAATCAATAGCTTCTGGTCTTTGATGATCTGGCAGGGACACACAGTGGCAGAAGCTCAGTGAGACCAACATATTCATGTTAGGCTAATGTGCTATGCCCACACTGTCTATGAGTAACAGTATGCAGGTATAATTCCCTATAGAAAAACATATAAAAAGAAATATAGAAAAACATCCCTATAGTATTTGGAATTTGGCATTAATAATAAACAATCTTTCATTAGAAGTTGTAGTAGTATTTGTGGCATGAGGCAAGAGAAAAGAGACTTTCACATCCGAGACACTCAGAAAGTTGATTGTTTAGTGGCTTTTATCTAAAGAGATTTACTGTAAGTAGACTTACAAGTATTACTGTAGTGGCCGAGATCTGCAGTTAGCAGTCATTTTGTAGTCCTTACTGATTTGCTTGCCATGGGAGAACAAAACTAATGGATATGAGTGGAGACTATTGAGAGTATCATGTTCAATTTGTGAAACAATTTGTAAAGATGTAAGGTAATAATAAAATAAAATAAATATAGTAAGAATAGAAGCTTATAAATGAATGTAATGTCGTTAGTTTTGACAATGACAAACAGTTTTACAACCTTGTGGTCGGAAAAATACATAAATACATCACACCAGCACCAATGCCGTCAATCACTTAGCCCATCTTTTGTACTGTGAACTTTAAAGGGATGAAAGTTATGGCCTGTGTGTGATATTTATTTTTAACAGCATTTGACTGCCCTGGACCACAGATCAAAGCAAAGGTCAGGGAACATAGGCAGGGGTTGTGTGTTTCTGAGAACCTCTCATAGCCTCATGCAGTGCGATGGCTTCTCAAAGGAATCCGTCCATTCATTAGGGATTTGGTTTTTTGATCTGTAGGCTTTTGAAGGCAGACATCCAGCGGACACATATATAAACATATTTTCTATCTGTAATAGGCTATAATACTTAATAGTAAGTATAAATACATGATGCAATGTTGGGAATGAAGCAATATGATACATTTTCAATCAAATCAAATATTTATACTGGAATTAATGGCACTGGAATGTATTTGAGCAATGCAATCATTCTTTAGTTAGAAAAATAAATATTATATATATAATAATATATATATATAATAAAATATTATATCAATAGTCTAAAAATAAGGACTGCTAGGATGACCCATCTTTAAAATAAATATAACAACATTTCTTCTACAATATGCATTTAAATGTATGAATACGGTCTCCTATCAAATCACACTTTTACCAACAACCTTAATGGTTAGGTTTCTTGAATACGTAAACATATTTCACACTCGTCTGACTTATCTGACAGTTGAAGTAGTGTAGTATGCGTGTGGTGGAGTCGGGGGGCGCTAGACTGTCATGTCCTCGAGCTGGCTACACTTCAGTGTTGACATGCAGCACGCATTCTGCTTCCTTTATCAGTTTGTCAGTGCACTTTCAATATCTCGCCCTTCTTTGAAAACACCACAGAGCTAGACAGACGTATTGTCTAGACACTGGCCCTCATTTATCAAACTCCTGCTCAGAGCCAAATCTGATCCTAAAATGCAAGTAGGAGGTGGTACTTTTCTGTAGCTTCGGGATAAAAGTGTGGTTGTAGCGCGTGTAGTACTGATACTCGGTATATCATCTTTTTTACATCCCATACTGATGCCAATCTCTGTGTCAATAATTGCAATATTAGTGCACGTACTAGCATGTGTGCGCTGTTGCATGTGCTTGTTTGTTGAGTGCCTGCCATGAAGTGTCTGTGTGCTTGTCACGGGGGGATTTAACTGCAAAGAAGAACGATGATTGACAACCTCACTTTCCCGCCTCCAATCACCTTACATGTCTGTCTGTGGCACAGGCTGCACCAAGCCAAGCATAGAGCCCTTATCAAACACTCGCTTGATTTACTGGTCTGGTCTCTCTCTCGCAGCAAAATACTGACTGCAGGAGCGGTGGCAGGACAGTGAGGTAGGTAGCGTGAGGGATGTTCTTTTAGTCTCCTGGTTGGAGGAAGAGGGATGGTTAGCAAGGCTGACAGTGGGATGAAGAGAACTCAAAGCCCCAGACAGCAACCATCACTCCTCCGAAGCCAAATCACCTCCATTTAATCAAGCTGGAGTCTGTGTGTGTGTGTGTGTGTGTGTGTGTGTGTGCGTATGCGTGTGCGTGCGTGTGTGTGTGTGTGTGCCCATGAGCTAAACACCCACAGACTCAGGCCTGAACCAACAGCAAATCCGTCTAGACTAGAGATTTAAGGGGTGTTGCATGCGGTAGGAGTGAATATTGCTTGTGTGGAGACATTACTTTTTTCTCCGCCAGTGATGGAAAGGGGATCAGGGGTGCGATGAGAAAGAAAGCAGGAGCTCAACTGAGATAATTGGCTGCATGTTGTCATAGCAAGGCTACTCATTCCATAGGAGAAAAACTGTTTGGTTTCTCACAAATGACTACACATCCCAAGCAGTCAACGCGACAAAGGTCAAGTTCAGTGCTGTTTATTTGTGGGAAAAACAAACATCAGTGTTTGCCTTGGCCTGGCCTCAGAATGACACAGTACAAATATTGTACAATTAGGTCGGGTCACACTGTCCAACTGGTTGAAGCGTGTTCTGACCTGGTATTACATTTCAACAGCTACCCAGCACCACAGTGGCAGAACCATTGCAACAGTAATGACTGAGATTCTACTGCTAGGTACGATAACGTGGCAAAATAAAAATGGAGAGAAGAAGCGCTAGCTCGCTTAGCTAAATCATAGACTTAATAATAGATAGAAACAGGGAAGAAAATGGCGGTATCGCCATATTGGTAAAGTGGCTTTCGCCACATGCGCAGTACGAACAGAAGATTACGTTTTACTTTTTGTTTCAGACTGTACTGTTATAATTGTAGGCATGTCTTGTTTAATATTTAGCATTTAAACTAAGTAGGATCGATATTGTGCTTGCACGCGCAGCAGCAGGCACGAGCGTTGGACTATGTCGCATGATTATTACATCATGACAATCATCCAAACTGGCTTTATTGACATTGTTAAAAAAATATATGTACATAAGCACCAAAATAATATGCTGAAACACCTTATGAGCCAAGTGTAGCACCTGGGGAAAAAAAGAGTGGAGCAGTAAAACCAATAACGAATTTATGAATGGGGTGTGTATACAGTTGGTCCTTCCAGCTGCAGTACCACCCGTCGCCACACGTCACAACTGCTTCAAGCCTAGAGTATTCATTGTTAGCATTGAATAAATAACACACATCAATGTGTGTTATTTTTGTTTGAATAACCACTAATAGTGGAACAGAATCATAACCAGACCGACTGTTCCCAGGTTGCGGTCCTATCACGCATCTCCGATGACCATGTTCACTTTCAAAAATGTTCCCCATTTGTCCCCTCTGTGACATGCTTTGTCTTCCATTCCTGTCCTATTTTCTTTACTCTCTGCCTTGACGTCATTCCGGGCCCTCTCCCTTTTCCTGCCACATATTTACTTCCTTCATCTCTGTCATCCCATTGTCTCCTCCTTTTCCCACCCACACTCACACTGACAGACCTCCTACACATCCTCTATGCCAGCAAGAGAGAAAGAGAGATCTATAAATACGAGGGGGTAAAGCGTAGTTATGAGACACAATGAGTGTGGCACCACTTTACGTAACCGGGTCGGTGGAAATAGGTTGCATTAGATGTTTAAGCTATTCATATTTCAGAGAATGAAATACTGAAAACAGGTCAGCAGGTGTCAAATCATGAGGGTGTCTATGAAATGTTTGAGGACCCCAAAAACAAATGTTGAGCTATATAAACCGGTGGGTATCCTGGATACGAGCTTGTTTGACATATTGTGTTACACATACTGCTGTACATTTGCTGCACTGTGTATTAAACCTGGGGTTTTCCAAGACTCCATTGTATCTCTAAGACATAGGCTACTTCTTATTTGACGGCATCTAGTACTTTCTCTGACACAATTTGATGGCCTTGCCTTTCTCTCATTGGTCTAGGCTCTAGAAGAAAGTTGACATTCAATGGGTGGATCCCAGGGGCGATTCTAGGATCAGACCTTTAGGGGTGATTAGCCCCTAATGAGAATGTGATGTGTATGCCTACATACAAAGATGTCTAAATCACAAATGTCACTGTAGGCCCATCAATCAATAATAAACAATAATTATTATTTATGTTTTTATGTTTGCATTTGCAATGGAATAAGTCTTGTTCGTTTGAACATTGGTGGGGGTACATGTTAAGCAGGGGGTCTGGGGATTTACCCCAAGGACATTTTTATCTTAAAACACTTCCATTTGCTGCATTCTAGTGAATTTATATGCACCAATGTCTGCCTTTTATTCACCGATGTCTGCTGGAAATGTCTCTAAAGAAAAATACAAAATTCTGGAAGAGGTGACGATTTAAAATATAATGGAATACAATGCAATAAGGGTCTCAAGCATTCTGTATTGCTTTCAAATTCTCCCCCGAAATATTCACCTTTGTGTAAGTTCGCAAAATGTAACGTTAAAGGGCTGAAACTTTGCACATTTGTTTTTAGAAAATAAATTGTAACTTACATTATTTTTGGTTTTCTTTTTTTTTCTTTTAGGGGTGTTGAAAATAATTGTATGGGTGCTTGAGCACTCCTGAAAATGCTCTAAAAATGCCTTTTAATTAAGCTATACAGCCCAGATCTAAATGTAGTTCAACAACACATTAAATATGTGCTATAGCTTGCTATATATATGTAAGTCAAAGCAATGAGATAGCTGTACAATAAATCAAAATGGAGATTGAATGCTGCATGGGCCTAATGTTTTTGTGTCTTGATGGAAAAGTATCCTTCTTTGCTGGTCTCAGAGCTGTTCTTTTTCCCTCCTGCTGTTATTGGGCTGACCATTGTGACCTGTTGGCTGGGAGGACTGGGAACTCATCCCTGCATTATGTCCCACATGAGCCAGAAACATGTTCTGCTTCTGAAATAAACACATTATCTACCTGGGCTATTGTGGCATTGTATTGCATCTTCTGGGGTGTATACCAGTTGACAGTCTAGGCACTAGCACACATTAGTATAGTGTCAAGAAACACAAAGAGACCCATTTTGTGCCATGCTGGACATTTCAATTTACACATGTAGGTAACACCCTTGCTATAGTTTGACTTTACTATCAGCATACAGTAACACTGAGAATTATGATCTTATTAATTAGGTGATAATGACAGCATGTGTAACATTTATATTAATTAAGCAATGCTCTGCAACACTTTTTGAAAAGTCAATCACAATAATCCCCATTAGAATTAGTGAAAACAGTTGTTAAATCAGCATGAAGTTAATGTATTAATTAAGTTATAATAATGATTTGCTTTTTTGGCAAGTTAGGAGGAAGCTATACTAAGGGCTTTGTTGGCTAGCTGTAAAATAGAATATCTGGTTTGTTTGCCTGTTTTAGCATGTACTCACTAGCAGGTTTACAATACTTTATTTTGAAAGCAGGTGAATTTGAACAAGTCTAGTAGTGGTATACATGCCTTGACGGCCACTGTACAGCATACATATCCAATTAGTTGGATATGTATGGGGAACAAACTAGACTGAACTTTACTACTGTAATTAATGTAAATAATGTAATAATAGAAAGTTTCCATGCCAGCTAAACAGAGAGGATTGCATCCCTATCAGGACCTATAATGTCCAATAATGATGTTGGCTCATTCTGTTCTGCTTCAATGCACTCACTTTATCAGACTACCACTTCAATACACACAAAAAAGATACTTTTATTTCCTTGCATTATCCAAGGACATTTTGCAAATGATGTACAAATTAGTACTTTTTGTCTGTATCCTGTTATGAATGTGCTGTTGTGTGTGGGGGTATTTAGATGACAGTATCAAGCCAGCCACTGCTATTATTGGGAGGCAAATTCCGGTAATTTTATACTGTCAAGTGTGATATCTCACTTTGTCCAACTTTACAACCCTTTATGCTAAAATACAGTACATATTTCTCTTCTTTGTCAATAAATAGTATCTCATTATTGAAAAGGAGTTACCACTGAGAACCTATGGGGTAAGAATTTCAATGGAGTGCTGCATTCGACTGTCAGCTTGTCAAAGTATACAGTAGAACACACTCGATTCATCTTGTACAGACATGCTAATGTTATTAGATATTTTGAATGACATTTAGTATACTAAAGCCTTCTTATTAATTAGGATGTTGTAATGATTACTTACATCACTGTACACAACCTGAAGCTTAATGAATCAACACACACTGTATGTAAATGTTTTGGGGTTGCGGTCATCATCAATCTATCCATCCATCTATAAAATATCATCAGTATTTTAAGTCTTACTTTCTTCTTCATCTTCACATTCTTGAAGATAGCGTGCACTCGCCACGTCTTGGCAAACATGGCACCAAACGCTGTCGTATACCCGACAATCAGGATCCACGTCCGAACCTATGAGAACAACAGAAACACGTGTGCAGATTCCTGCCTCAATCGGACCAAAGGTTTCAAAGCAAGATGCAATGAAGAGGCTCACTCAAAAAAGTTGCCAGATAAATGCAGAGCTCTGAGCGGATGCCATGGAAGTTGTCAAACTCCAGAAGGCATATCATCCTAATGAGCTCAATACAGACCTATCTACACCTTGCAACTGAGAGCTCTGAGATTTAAAAGTTTACAATTCATTGTCCATGTATTGGCCTGAATGTGTGCATGTGGAATCTGTGTGTGCTTTTCTGTACACATTAAGATCTCCTGGATGCACCAATCATGGCCACCAACACACACACACACACACGCACACACACACACACACACACACACACACACACACACACACACACGCACACAGTTCCCCCTGCCTTTCTTGTGTGTAACTTCAACCCCCATATCTGAAAAGCAATAAGCCTGTGGAGTCCTAGCCAAGGGAGAGAGGGTGGAAAACAATTACACCACCTATTCACAAAGAGACTGTGGCATATTGATTGGTGGTGGAGGGATCAGCCTCCACACCCCTCTGCCTTAGCACCTGGCCTGATCTGACAAGCTCCATTTTGGGCTTGCATGGAGCTTTACCTAGCCGCTGGCAGCTTGAGACGTGCCCTGCCTGAAGTTATTTTGGTGTGTGTGTGTGTGTGTGTGTGTGTTTGTGTCCACAATATAATAATGTGTCCTCACAATGTAGCAAAAATGTATAGGTGTGTGTGCGTGTGTGTGTGTGTGTGCGTGTGTGTGTGTGTGTGTGTGTGTGTGTGTGTGTGTGTGTGTCAAGTCTGTTTATTGCATATAGTATCAGTTTAAACAAGTTATATCTAATAAAACTATTTTATTAATGCAGCAGCTCACAGTCAAATGCTAAAACTAGCTAGGGGCTTCATATATGTCATGTTATATACATGTCTTTTTATATATATTATCCACTAGTATTAGGATTCCTGGTTCATGCCATAAGTGATTAGCCCTATTACACAATACACGTACAGTATTACATATTCAGTTCCGATTATGTTACAGCTTTCTATTCTCTATTTTTTAGATTACAACTGAGACGATAATGCAATGTTTATTCTTATTATTCTTATTAAAATGTAATGTCATTGCACATGTCACAAGTACAAAGCAACAAAATATATAATAAATGTTTACAGAACGTAACAGCATCTAGACCATTAAACAAAATGTTTTGAGTGTACTGTAAATCCCAGAACCATTTAACAAATGTGAACTACTAGAGTAATGTATCCCCAGTACTGATTGTACGTTCTGTAGAGCATTTTAATTATACCAGCTTGTACTGTACTGCGTGGCCATTTGAGGAAATACTGTATGATGTAATATCGAATACTAATCCAGCCTCCAAAGATAACATACAGAGCTAAAACATACAACGTGGAAGGGGCTATTTGACAATGTCTAATATAACCTCGTCAACATGAATTTTCCTCTCCAATGTACATAATTGTTGAGGTGTATTTCTACATGTACGTATGGTACTCACAGTGCAGAGGGTCTCGAACTCTTTGTCAGAGACAAAACCTCCATCCAGGCCAAACAGGAAGATAGAGGCGTAGGACAGCATACCTCCAAGAATGATCAGGTTGTTCATGTAGGGGCTGGACATCTTGATCAGTCTGAGAGTGTTACAATAGAGCAGACTATATAATAGACTGGTCAAGATATTAAGAGCTCGCCACAGTCAAACGGTGTCAAATTAAGTTTTAATACACCTACAAGGGGTCAGCCGCCAAGTGAATCAACCTCATATGCAATCACGCTTTCACGTCAACGCCACTTCCTTTCTTCAGTCTCCTTCCTCGTTAGCTAAATCATACAATTTTTCTGTATCTCCTTCCCTCATTTACATTGCCTAATGTACTGTACAGTAACATTTGCTTGAGATGCTCTCTACATAGACTAATACTGACTGATGCTCGCTGAGAAATGGTTATATACAGTTCACACAGTGCTGCGGTAATTACTTACGGCTTGCTCAATTTTTATATGAGCCTTAAATAAATAAAGAGATTTTCCAAACATTGCGGATTACATCTGTTAACCAGGGCCCCAATGTGTTTACATTGTATTGTGCTAAACCTACAGTAATGGCCACAAGAAGGTTGGGGTGAGAAAAAATGGGTGCGCTATGGTTGCATACTAGTACATTAAACATGGACGTACCATGTGCAAACAATAAACAAACAAGCAAAAAGTGTAACTGCACCCTAAATTGTGTTTTTGAGCTGCAAACTAAACAATAGATCTGAACTAGACACATAAATGCTGGTGGTAATATTAACAACATTCACGTTTTTACAAACATTGGGATTTTATGCTCTGAAAATGGGTCTACACGTCATATCAGTTAAAAATCGCCTTAGCACTTGGCTGGTTTCCAACAGTACATTCACACTGAACGTCATCAAAAATCAATTGATGTTAATGCGGGGGTCCCCTTCTCAGCCCCGCCGCCTCCCCTGAATCAGCATTTTTTCTAAGTTGTGCAGTGGGGCGGTGTCAGTTACACTTTAAACTGCATCAACAGATCCAGACCTGTGGTTGCGGTTCTTGATGTTGAAGAAGAGGAATGCTCCGGCCATGAACATGCCCAGTATGGTGATAGTGGACAGGATGCTGTAGAGAGGCACGTTGATGTGGCGGCGCTGTAAACGTACAAACGTGCGGTCCTTGGGCGGTTCCATACCTGGCAGGAGCAGGAAGTCAAACATATGAGGAATACTTTAGGTCGGTAGAAAAGCCGATAATAAAGACACGAGGCACTGAAAGATAACCGCCTTCTTTCTTGACCCCGAATCTTTTATGTCTTTCCACCTACTTCCTCCCCCGAAGGTGTAACACAGCACCAAATAAATCTAGTCTTTAATAGCTCAATGCGTTTTCCCGAAACAGAGTTCAGTGAATCTGCAAAGGTTACTGTGGTTAGATGCTGCACTGTTTTTTTCCACCTGCCGTTGTGGCGATCGATCTGCGCTGCATCAGGTTGCCCTCCTCTGCTTATGGTTGTCTGAGAGACAGAGAAGTGGAAGGGTGTCCACTACAAATGCCCAGGAGAGAATGTGTGTGTGTGTGTGTGTGGTGAGTGTATGGCTGGGGTATGGTATGGCTGGGGGATTTCTGATCGCCAAGGGACTGCACAGATTACAAAGTATGGCAATACAAGTAAACATGGGAGGGGTAATGTTGAATAATTCAGCTGAGAGAAAATTGGTTGGTGTGGGAAGAGGAAAAGCTAAGTGCCTCAGGTTCTTCACTAAGTGTGAATGTGTGTGTGTGTGTGTGTGTGTGTGAGCGTGCATCAGGGAACGACCAAGGAGCGTGTGAGTGTACCAGCGAGCAAGCTAAAGCGAAATAATAATGCTGAGGTGGCGCGTGACAGCTTTTTAAAGTCACAGACACACACAAGCAATCATCGGGCGAGGGCACACACATATTCTTCTCCAGTTATCTTATGACGCTCAGTCAAGAAACACACACACACACACACACACACACAAACACCTAGACTGCACACTACCTTGGAAGCGGATAGAGTTGTTAATCAAATCCAAAACATCAGCGATTGCGTTGTATTCCCCAACTTTTACCTCTCGGCCCTCTGTTGAAGTAAACACACACAAACATGTGTTGCTGTGAGTCATTCCAGCATGTATATCAATTTATATATTTAGTTTTATTTTAGATTTGATCTTCTTGAAATATACTAGCTGTGCTGAGTTTATATGGTTACTAATACACGTTATATTCATGTTTTTAATGAATTTACATTTACAGCATGTACTGTAGCATATGCTTTTATCTAAAGCAACTAACAATACGTACAGTAGCAGAATATATCCAGCATTGTAAGTAAACACGTCCTGTTGGAATGATGGCATCAACAGTAATCAAGGCTAACTTTCTAAGCCATTACAAATCAACATATCATTAAGTATTTAAAATAATTGCCAACATCTTATACACTTTAAGAGCTTACACATTATAAGAGCTGATCCTAGCATAGACCAGGAAGAAGAGATTAGGGATATCTGATGCCAGGGGTAGGACTATCCCTACAAAGCCAGTAACCTTGTCAAGCTCATTGACCAGACTGACCACGATAAACAGGACATGCTGACGTTTGGACCCCTGGGTCTGGACCTGAAAGGCCCTTCTGTGGATCCATCTCTGACAATAATCATTATTATATCAGTTTCATCTACAATGACATATCTAACAAATGAATGAAGAAAGACTGAAATAGCTTCAGTGATATGTAAACATTATTCTATTAAAAGAATCAAGATGAAGCTGACAAAATAAATGCAACAAACTGTCTTTAATGCAACAAATAGTGACTTATACTGAAGTGAAGCTTTCTAGGTTCATTAGAGCAACTTTAAACAGCAATATGTCAATATGCCTGTAGCAGCACTCTCCCTCTTGAGGCCCATTTAAACCAGTTTATACTCACGACTCAGTATTTTCTATTCTGAAAGCGACAATGGGTCCCTTGTGCTTTGTAATGGAGGAGGCGTGACCTTGTCTCACAAATGTGTGCGTCCCCGCTACACCTCATAAGAGCATTCTCTTATAAGCCATGCATGGGAGAGGGAGAGAGACAATGGATGAGAACAGGGCATCTGCCCATCCCCCCACGGGCAATACATACTTCAAAACACACATTATCTCTTTTACAACCGTCAATTTATCTCACTTTCTCTCCACAACAGGTCTACAGTCGGTCTTATGCACACATGCCCATTGAGTGGCTCCGTGGCACAGTCATTGACGAGGTAAATGACAGATAACATCCACCCTGCGTTCCTCTCCACTCCACTCCGTCCCAAATCGCAATTCAGGGGGTTGAAAGCGTTGAGAGAATGTCGAATATGCTCCTCTAACAATGTGACCCTGTGTTAGCGTAGGCTGTGAGTCGCTTGTGCATAAACAAACGCTGCTGGTATTTCTCAAACCTCCCCGGACCACTGCAGGATCAATACGTGACTCGACCGTATCTTTTGGTTATGATCTAAAGGGCAACATGGATCACAGAGTGGGAATCCTCCTTGGTGATGTTAAAATACCATGCTATGTCATTCTCTGCTCCCACAAGGACGTATTGACTGGCGCTATAATAGTCTGTAACGAGTAAACCCGTCAGTCAGCTGGTGAAATGACATGCCGTACCTTTTTGTTAGATTAGTCACCTTGACGATTATGAATTCAGTTGTGATTGGACTGAATGGCCACAGAACAGCCTTCATGTAATATAGGAAGAATAATATATAAAGTTCATTATAAACCCTGTTATGCATGAGAGTTTTGAAACCTAAAATGATCTGTGTATAAAGGTTGACCTGTATAGGCCATTTGGCCTAAAATGCTTAAATAATTAATTTGACAGATTAGACTGCTCTTTAGTTTGACATAGGAAGTTCAGGGAGATAACCTGATAGACTGATTCTCAAGTCAAAATTAAACTGAAACTCTCGAGATCAGTTTGGAAATCCCAATTTATTTCAAATGTGAGTAGCAACTGAACTTACCAATCAGCATCGTATTGATAGCTACGGGTGTGGTTCAGGTGTGTGGCGTGGTTTTGGTTTTCCGACAGCGAAAACGACCAGATGGTTTATCCAGTCAAGTGCCAAGCGTATTCCCTTTACAATGGAATCCAGATGGAGTTGTGACTGACAATTAAGCTAGCATGTCAGGATATCAGGGAGATGTCAATCAAATGTGAAATGCACACGCTCAGACAAGCTTGAGAAGAGCTCTAGCCAAATTAACTCAAAACACCTGTATTTGGTATAGTGCAGCAATGGCACCGGAGACAGACAGGCTGCAGCTAACTAGATGTTCATTTGTACAGAAATGATGTCTGGCCAACCTGGTGGGTCCATGTTACAGGTGTCAGTAGAGCAGATGCTGTGACTGTGGTCAAGACCTGGTCTTAAGATATTCCTTATTACCCTGGAGAGCCAGGGAGGATGTGAAGCGTCAGGGTTTGGGCTGAGGACATCTGACAGGGCAAAGCGGAACACAGGCTCCCCCGATGGATGATAGGGTTATGCTAAGGATCAGTGCCTACTGAAATATTCAAGCAAAGGCTCCTCTCCTCTCCTCTCCTTCTCTCCTTCTCTCCTCCTCTCCTCTCCTAATCTCCTCTACTCCTCTCTACTCCTCTCTACTCCTCTCCACTATTAATCTGTACTCCTCTAATAGTCTAAAAAGATGACATGGGTTTAATCAGTAGCAGAAGGGAAGATTAGAGAGGGGAATGGGCGAGACAGAGAAGGCAGACAGCAGAGGGCTGCTTCACATGATGACGGAGGTCGGGGGGCGGCGAGACCTCAAGATAAGACGCTAATAGTATGATATCTCTCACAGCCCCCGCGCGCTAGCACGGCCGTGCTCCGCTGCAAGCTCCGCCGCTGTCAGGAGCCTCCACACAGACCCCTGCTGTATGTCACCTCACAGCCAACACACGCACACACACACACGCGTGCGAGCTGGACTGTATGTCCACACGCACATGCATACGGCCACACACAAATTCATGTGCACGCAAGCAAATTTAGCATATGCACACTTACACCTGCATAACCCAGACAAACAAAAATCTTATGACATTTCTGTCTCTCCTCTCTTGTCTCTCAAACACACACGCACACGCACACACACACACACACACACACACACACACACACAGAGAGAATCCCTCCAACCTCTTTTACCCTTTTAGCCCGCTCAAGTCAGTGTGACATAAGATGCAGGGGGCTGGGATGTGGGGGGAGGAGGGGAAGGGGGCGCCTCTGCGGTGGAGGAGATAAGAAGACCGGGGAAACAGCAGACAGGGTGCTTCAGAGGAGTTGGCCTGGGAGGTGGGGATCCCCCCTGAACAGAGATCACATCTCTCAGGCTATAGCACCACCTTAGCTAGCTGTAGCATCTCCTAGCCTACAGCGGTCAGCCTCACACAGGCTGTCAGCGAGCGTCAACCACACCCCCTGCCCCCCTTATGCCACGCAGCAAGCTGTGATGCTGCTTCTGGATGGTGATGTCGATAGTGTTTTTACAGACGCCATCGATTCATCTGGGGTTCATTAAGGATTCATGAGGTGCCACACCGATACAGACAAATACAAACAGCGTGTTTGTTCTTCATACCTTGAAATTGGTTGAATTTGATTGTGCCCATCCGCTCTCCATTCCGGAACATGACTTGACCCTGATTACGGGAGGAAACAAATACTTTATCATCTGGTTGGATACCATAAATGTTTCAAATGAACAGAGAATGTATATTTATAATGTACATGTATACAAATTAGATGGCGTTATGATTAGGGGTTTAGGGAAAGGGTTAGCTACTGTTATGGCTACAGGTATTTTTTACAATTATATTACTCACAAATAAAATGTGTCAATACTTGTAACCTTGTGCTATTCCCAGACAAACTGCAGAACAACGTGGAAAGACTGTGATGAACGGGCAGAAGGCCTAAATGATTATTGTATGGCTTGATCAGCAATAAATAGTGCCGAGTTTGAGATACAGTAATGGTCGATGACTGCACAACCTCAAGTGTGATTCTGCATATATGTAAATCAGTTCTCTAAGCAATGCTATCTCAGATGTATTCATCAAGTCATTTGAACAATTACACACAACATATATTTTTGTAATTTTCCTCAGAAGGCCATCACAAAACAACTACAAGCTATGACCCACATTCAGTACTGTATTAAAAGTCACATGCACACCCAGATGCAACAACATCTTGATCTCTAGCCTGTGTCACACGTACTGTAGACTAAATGGACACCCTCTCTGTGACGTCACCCATACTTTTTCTTCTGAGCGGGACTGAAGACCGCGCTGTGCTGGCTCTGGTCATCACCATCTTTGCGGTACCTGACTCTGCCTGTAGCCCCCCATACATTATAATTGGATAAATGTATGGATACTATATTTTTATCTGATGAGCTATACATAATTCATAAGTCAGCCTCAAGTGGCAATTTGAAGAACTGCAGATCTTAGCACTTTGTGTTGTCTTTACTTATCAGCAGTGGAGGTTCCCGATTGAAGTCACATCATTATGTTAGATGTGCATCAATGGTCACAGTCTAACACTGTCCGCTAGCTGGTTCAATTAAGTTAAAACACCTCACAGTTATATGTTTACGCTATCCCGTAAGTGTAGACTTTGTATAATCAACAGATTGTGTATATTTCTCCCAGCTAAATCTATGCATGCACTGTATTCTTGGCATTGTCCATTCTCTTGGCAGGTTAAGTTATCAAGTCAGACAAAGGTCAGGGTTCAGTCTCATTGGATTAGTGGACAAAATGTACATGTTTATGGAAATAAATGAAGCTATCTTTAAGCATATTCATTTGCTAATAGCCTCAGAATAGTGTCAGATCAGTGAGGATGTGTGTGTCAGCAGTAGCACAAAGCTGTGCCCAGACAGCAGTTAAAAAACAATTCCCTGATAGAGTTGTCTCACCGTTGGCTACAGAAGTGCTTAGTCTTTCTACTGCCAGGAATACTGTTACTGCTATTTGTTAAAAGTCTAACACAGTCTAATTTGACAGATAATCAAAAGAAGGATTGTTAATCTGTCAAATTACCTTAAAATTTGAATATTGTAGTTTGATTTCAGGGAAAAAGATAAGCAATTTCTACAAGGCATGACATGTCAGTGCCAAAACACACGATGGACTAAAGCAATCCAATTTTGTACCAATATCAATTGACATATTCAAATATATTCTGGCTCCTGTCAACAAGGTCTGACTTTTTCTTTGGCCATGTACTCTCATTCTCTCTCACCTGCCACAATTTTCTTCTCTCTCTCTCTCTCTCTCTCTCTCTCTCTCTCTCTCTCTCTCTCTCTCTCTCTCTCTCTCCTCAAAGACTGCTCCATTAATTCACTTCTTCTCCTGGTTGGGGAGTTCAATATTTAACCGTTTAACTGGGTTTACACTTTGCCGGCTGGCTACCAAAACAGACAAGACGTAATGCGGGAGAGTGGCATAAAAAGAGCGAGAAACAGAGTGGATTTGCATTGGCTGATTAAAAGACAGCTGAGGGGAGAAGAGAGGGAAAGAAACTGAAGAGCCAATTTTGCCTCAAAAAGATGGCAGGCTTTGAAGTGACAGGGCAGGATCCCACCCCTCCATTTGAGTTTTTGTGTGAGATCTTTGATGTTTGTGCGTGCGTGTGCTTGTGTATATGCATTTTTTTTTTTCATTTATGCATTCATGTTAGTACATGCACGTGATCCTGAGAGAGAGAGATGGTGAGTGTGTGTTAGCGAGTAAACTAATCCTGAGACGCATTGCCCTGAAAGACAGCAGCAGCCTCTAAGATGGAGGTTGTGCTACAAAACGTATCCTCTGGTCCCAATTTCACAGTGCCCGTGTCAGTCTGAACCTGACACTGCTTGCATTTTACACATTTTACACTGCTTGTTCTTTTCCCCAACTATACAATTATGCTGTAAAAATATGTTGGAAAGGCTGGCGCACCTCAACTCGTTAGCGGTTATATTCATCTAGGTAAAGTAAGGAAATGAGGAATACATTTGAGTAGGGTGGTGGGATTTACATGATACATCGCATAGCTACAATTACTGATGGTGCTAGCAGACGCAAGCTAACAGGAAACATATACTGTAATGATACTGAGCAGTTTTCAATTCCTATTGTGTCCACGTTTACATGTGAAACAATTATGAACAGGTTGGAAAGCGAAACTTTGTTGGGAGGCTTAGAAAAGCCCACACTGGCCTCTTATCTATGCACTAGGGGTCAAGTGAAAAGTCATTCTGTGGGTTTCAGGTGTGATCTGATCCCACACACACACAGATATTTGCCTCATACTTTCATTTTGGTGGATTCTAGTGGGCAGATTATCTTTCTCTTTATCTTTCTCTTTCTTTCTAAGTGTCCTGGAGGAACTCTCCCAGTTAATGTCTGTGTGGCCTGTCAGCCGCTAGATCAATACTGAGCCCTCAGTGATGACCCTGTTACTGACAGCACCCAGGTTGAGCTTTACATCCTACATACGTCTACATGCATGCAGAAAACACTCACACTCATCTAGCTCCGCCCGCCTATTGCTATCAGATACATTTTTGCTGAGGTAATAATCTGGAAGCCCTATTAATGTCCTGCTGGTGGACCAATCGGGGTGGGTTAGTGAGATGACGTTGAAGGCAAGCGTGTTTTAAAATGGTGGTAGAGCTGTCCATTAGTTTCAAAATTAACTAGCTGTCTACACCCAGTAGGAGGCAATGACTGCGAACAGTTCCCAATGGAACATGCCCAGACCAAGTTAATAATATATATATATATAATAATCTTGTTACACCATGCTTAGTTTATTCCCCTTGTGACTGAAAACACTTTCAAAGCAAGCATATATTTATCATTAGTGTATAACTCGCATTTATTGACCAATTACTGTGTTGTGAATTTAGTTGCAGTGCATTAAGATAAGCCCCGGCTGGTTGCGTAACAGCTTCTGCTCTACATTCTAAAATAACATTAAAGATATAGGCAGTGTTTAACATAAATTGCTTCCCCACATATCTGTTCGTTGTATGTGGGTGGTGGGTGGATGTTCTATTTAATGTGTGTGTGTGTGTGTGTGTGTGCGTGCGTGTGTGTCTGTGTGTGCGTGCGCGTGCCACTTACAGGCAGTTCCTTTTGATCTCATTTCATGTAATCCCTCAAAAGAACAGCTATAATGGTGCATGGATCTCAAATCTCTTGGTAGAAAAATGCGCTAAATTATTTTTGCCAAGCCACCCTCTTCAAACAACATAATTGCGCACCACTTACAAAAGAGTGTTCAATATGTGCAGGCTATTTTTATTATTTTTTTAACTGAAGATGTCAAAAGCATGTGAATAACAAAATGTACCCTACTTACTAAATGTTTACACAGGACCATATTTGTGTTTTGTTTGCGGAGGTGGTCGGAGTGGAATAAAGGAGCACATATGTATTCTCATGAGTTCTGAGACAGCAATTTCATTTTGCAGCAAGTATAAATCAACAGCTAGCCGAACCTTTCCCCTTGACGACATTTGTGTATCTATGGCTGATTTTAAACATACTGACTGGGTGTGATAAAGGTAGGTAGTCCATATGAATGAGAAGGTTTGATTGAATGTATTATCACTGCCTTAACAATGACAAACTCTTTTGAATTGAAGGGATCCTGACTGATTTTTGCAACAAAATGAAATTGTATTTTGCAAGATCGCAAGATTGTCTCAGGAGGCTAATACATATATACAGTAACATGATTACACCGGGAAACAAGAATTCACCACATTTTAGTGCGTTTTAAATACTTTGACAGTTCACAATAGTGTTTTTACAATGTTTATAGTATATTATAAATAAATAAAAAAGGGAAACAGGGATTAATTGACTGACCAATTTTCCCAGATTTCATAGACGTAGATTTAGTTTGCATATAAAGCAATGTAGGGTAAAATTATTTAAAATAAAACATTAAATACAGGAACACCAGTTCCCATTAAAAGTATTGATTATAATGCAATAAGTGTTATCAAACATATATATTTCTTTAGCCGACTTGCCTGGTGAAATAAGTGAGAAATAAAGACCGACCCAACCTGAACCAATGGGTCCCGACAGGTTTGGGCAGAGATCTCAAGCTACACCACATATGCCAGCATAAAGCCGGGTGGATGGGATGCAAAATGTGATAGGGATGTCACAATACCAGAAATGTAGTAGTCGATACCAATACCAGTGAAATTCCACGGGTCTCGATGCTCATTTCGAAATGACGAGGCGAAAAAAATGAGAAAAAATGTATATAT
>JAODOY010007531.1:0-22246 GCA_025399855.1 Forbesichthys papilliferus | reverse complement strand
AATATTTTTTTTTTTTTTAACCCCCCCCCCCCCTTTCCTCCATCGTGTGAATTCCTTCGTTTCTCTCATACCTTTCAAGTCACTGGGTTGTTTTCAGGTAGAATAAACTACAAAGGAAAAGGGAGGAAATAGTCTCTTGACAGCTCACCACCTCAAATCAACAGCTTGCAGAAAGCTGCCTGATGTGGAGGATTAGCAAAACCGCTGACCGGCGTGAAATCAATCACGGCACAGAGACAACTGCTGTCTGGTGGGACATTTACAACACGTGCTGTGAGAGAAGCGAGCAGCGAGAACGCAGACATGGGACGCCACCATCTCATGTCCTGGTCCCACCTTGCGGTGCCAGGAGCGTGTAAAGCAGAGTTTGGTGCTCGTGGATTGAGGACTGAAATCACTGTGACTGACCACAGATGCAGAGGTGTTTAGTAAGTGCTTATTAATCTCTTCCTCCTATACTTACGCAAGTGTTTCCTTTGTGTTTGTAAGCGTGTGTGTGTGTGTGTGTGTGTGTGTGTGTGTGTGTGTGTAATTGCGTTGCAGCCGCCCCTTCCCCTCAATCCAGTTCCAGAGCTTCGTCATCCTATGAGCCGCCGTGCTCTCTCTGCTGCTGGGGCTGCTGGGGGCTTTTGACGATGGTGATGACCGAGGCGGTGTTGAGGCGCGGTGCCGTGGCCAGCAGGTTCCCCCCTCCAGACTCCAGGCCGCGGGCGAACCGCTGCAGGGCGGCGAGGCGGGCCCCCAGGCCCTCCAGCTCTCGCCGCATGCCGGCATTCTCGGCCCCTAGCCGCTCCACCTCGCGCTGCAGCTCCTTCTTCTGCTGCTCCAAGGCCTCGCGCTGGGACACCCGCTTCACCCGGCAGCTGGCGGCGTAGCCGCGGTTCTTCAGGGTGCGCCGACGCTGCTTCAGCTTCTGGACCTCCTCGCGAGACAGGCCGCGCAGGTGCAGGTTCAGCTCCCGCACCGACAGGGACATGAGCTCGCTGTCCGACAGGATGGGCACGTTCTCGCCACATTCCCTCTTCACCTGGTCGTGGTGATAATATAAGGTCATGGAACCATCTTAAGTAATGCAGTGGTGGGAGATATATGCGTCACAAACAAGTGGTTGTTGTTGTATATTTTTGCGCTAATACACTACATATTAACTACAAACGAACACCATAGAAATATACACTCTCTACATAGACATGTTTCATTGATCCCAGACCCGCATACAAGCAAAGCCAATGGCTTCACAGGAAGTCATTATCCTTCTAATAAACAACTATAGTAATACATCTGGTCACTGTTTACCTTCAAGGCTTTGCTAGTTCTTTCTGAAGTCATGGTGCAACTTTGTCCCGATTACAGTCGACACAGGTTCAGACAGACAATCTGGAAGAATTGGAAAAGAGACACTAATGTTATGTGAATTTGTGCTTTCCCCTCCTTGTTTCACATCCAGCCTGACCACGCATGTGGTGGATCTGCATTGTATTCATGAAAAGATACTGCAGATCCACCATGTTACTGAGAAAGTGGTATTCCAGTAAATACGATTTGATATTTAAAAAAAAAGGAAACTGAGGTTTTGAAAAATGTGCATTTTCTTTTTGCCTGCCTTGACCAGTATGGCGGAAGTCACCCCAGGGTTGCTCAAAGCAGGTGTTGCTTTATCCACATCCCTCAACACTTCCTCTTATCAGCTATCACAAATAACAGGCCACAGCCTAGAGCTTACTGGTGACTCCTAGTTATGTCTGCAAGTAAAACTGAAAACAACTAATGTACCACTAACTACAGTGTGGAATGCAGAAGAAAATCTAATAATCAAACAATTTATTATTTTTTTGAGGTAAAATATAAATGAGTAATTATGTATACCAGGATTTCAAATGCTTTCATCTTTAAAGATTGGTATGATAAAACCACATGGGTAAATGTTCTATAGTGTTGCTGCTACCACCATTACTACTGTGAAATTAGAATGCTGATTAAAGTGTCTTGTTTCTATCTGTATTTTATTATATGTATGGTAGTCATTGTAGGTAGTTTACAAGTAAGAGTGTGCGCGGTATGTGCGCTAGTTGCATGACCTGCATTTAGCCATGTATTTAGCTCTGACCAACTTGCATTTCCCGAAATATGTGGGATGGGATAGTTCCCGCTGACTGTACAAGGAGAGTACAACCCATCAAACCACGAGATGCCGGTGCGGTGCCCAGATTGCCCCCAGAATAATATTTTTCAATAAAAGCTCTCCTATGTTCTTAAAATATCTAGGCAGTAGACTCACTAGCCAAATTCACAATTTCGGCAGGGGCACACTTTCGACATAAAACCTGCTGTAACCGAGAAGTGGTTGTTTCATAAAGTCAGAGTGATTCAGCAATAACAGTCTTTCGCCATCGTGTCTTCAACGGTAGACTACCGGCTGTCACTTCTCACATATCATTAACCTTCAAACAATACACCATACATTTTTATTAATATTCTGCTTTAACCAATATTATGAGCATAGAGACTGCAAACGACTAACACATTAGTGACAGGGACATGGCCTGTTTTATAACCAGTGTTCAACAATATACCTTTCAACTAGGGACTCGGGATTATTAGAAAATATATCAAACCGAATACAAACAAATATACTAGTTCCAGAAATCAGAGCACAAACAGTATTTTCCTCAACAAGCCACCCATGTCCTTATACGGAAGATAGCTGGCGATCTTGGAGTAGCATGCTAAACACTTCTATAGTAAACAGCCATCATAAGTCAAGTGCGCAAGACATCCATTTTAGCAAGGCTTTAAATAGACCCATTTAAATATTTACACAATATAGCAGATATGTAGCTCTGCCATGTGAATGTTATTGATAATGAAAACCAAAATGTAGCAATATGATCAACAACATCTGGGATATTTTTGCTTAGGTTGGCTAAAAAAACATGCTGCTAGCGCTTTAGCATCCAAGGCTACTAGCATGCTAAAGCAGATAACCAAACAGACTCACTCGTCCTTGGGTTGCACGTCGTGAGCGAAAACCAATTATACGGGTTTCGGTTGTCAATAAATAAGTAAATACAACGTTTGTAAGGTATAAAGCAACGAATTACTTGATCTACCGAGACGACTCGGGCGACAATATGTTCGTTCGTTCGGTCGTCCGCCTTTTCCCGGAATTGCTCTGCTCTTTGAGGTTGGATTCTTTCATTCATAAAAAACACAGCAACAATGACGTAAGGCCGAAAGAATGAGGGCGGATCCTTCCCGCCCCCACAGCGTACTCTGGAAAGATGTAAACAAGGAATCCCTACATCCCAGAACTTTTCCATGTTCGTGCCCCGTGTTTATCCTCATCGACACGTGAAATAAATAAATAAATAAATAAATATGTTTTTGACAGAGACGGTAGATATTTGTCCATGCGTAATTTATGGTTATGTTAGGGTCTATTTCCAATCACGTTTTTTTACAGTAGCATACACTTAAAATACAGTTATACAGCTGCACTATTACACCCACTTGTTTTTAAATAACTCAAAACATTATCATATAATTAAAGACTTCAACACCCACTCTAGACAAAGAAATAAATGGAAGTAAGGAAAACAAATAGTTTGCTTGAATTTTAAGGATGTTTCCTTTGATCTGGGGATACATTTTATAAACACCATGTGGATATTTATTCCCTTCCCTTTCCTGGAATTTGTTTTATATAATTTAGTAAATCATAGAAAATATTTTGATAATTAGGCTAATTGTTTGTTTATGTAAAACACAACATGTATTCTGACCTACCTAGGCATGATATAAAAATAATACAACGTTTTTAGGCAGTAAAAACATATGCTGTCCAAATTTCATGGGCTTCCAAAATGTTTACATGCTCATGGTGGTATTTTTCGGTTGGCAACATGTACCTGCTATACCACCTCTCATGCGGTAGAGGGCAAGCTATACATTTTGTTAAAGTAGGATTTGACCTTTGTTCCATTAGTACAACGCGCATGCTCATTCACGAAATGACCTCTGACTGTCGCAGGACTAATGTTGCACGCTTTGTAGGCTAACATTTTCACTAGCAAGAGGAATATCATTAAAATACACTAAGCCGATAGTATATTCATATTAATTTCTCAGCGACTCAAACGCAATTGTTATAGTTTACATACACTGAAAGTGAAAGGCGTGTGAACCGGTAGACATGGCCGCAATTGAAGAGCTTTCCCCCGATGCTGAAGGCCCTGTCGCAACCCAGCCCTCCGAAAATGAAATAGAGGATGATGACGACGACGAAGAGGTATTTCCAATGAAATGACAAAACAATTACAATACAATTATTGCTTGTAAAACATGGACACAGTGACTCTGTTTATAATCCTACGGTTGTTATGTAATATCTGTCTAACTTGTGTCAGCGTGCTGCTAGCTGCCCAAAATATACCATTTCAATTTTTTTTCATTCATGTTCATAGTAGCTAATGGTGCCAAGTAAGTAAGGGTCAGCATTCACATCAAAATATGTAGCAAATAATATTTTACCCTATTGCTGCTGTGCATTTATACTAAAAACAAAAACAAACAAATCACAGATTGAACATATTGTTTTTTGAATGAAGACAACGCATATACTCTAGTTTTATTATTTATATCAAAATGTTTGCGTTGTTTGTTTTACTCTGCCAGTTGGATGAGACCCTGATGGAGAGAATATGGGGACTAACTGAGATGTTTCCTGACACAGTGCGAAATGCTGCTGAGGTGTCTGCACACTGCTCCGTTTCTTTAGCAAAGAAATTATACAGGTGAGGTTTGTTTATTTTAATGTAGCAGAACCAAATGTATTGACATGCAGCCAACTGTAATTACTCATTGAGGATTGATCGTCTCTGTCTGTTAGTTTCTCTCGCTCAGCGCTTTGGGTAGGCACAACCTCCTTCATGATCTTAGTGCTTCCTGTGGTGTTTGAGACAGAACGGTTACAACTGGAGCAGCAGCAACTACAACAGCAGAGACAGGTGTGTTTTTGTGTGTGAACAGGCATCAATTGAGAAGTTATAAAGGTAATATTAGGAAGGTTTTGCAATAAATGGCTCCAGTACTGTTACCAGAACACCACATGAGATTTGACCAATCAGTGGCAATACAAGAAGGCGTTCCTTGTCTGACTCTACCAACCGTTATGTCCTTTCAGATCCTGCTAGGACCCAACACTGGGCTGTCAGGTGGAATGCCTGGCATGATGCCGCCAGCCCCGGGAAAGATGTGACGAAGGAAGTTGTCCTAAACAAACCCAAGAGCTGCTGTTAGTGGTGAAGACTGGGCAGTAGAGATGGAGAGACAACAAAGAAAAGGGTATAATCAGAAGAGAAAAACAAACCTAAATCTGTACCCTGTCTAGCATGGATAAGTGGACAAACAGATGGGTCTGTTTGGTGGTCCGGGAAGAAAGGGAGGAGCATAGAGTGGCTCTCATGACCTGGATGTCGCTGTCTAATATGTCCCCCTTTTCTCACTGTCTCTCTTTACTCTGACATCCTGCAGAGACTGACTCCCAGGAGCACTGTCCACTTCTTTTTTTTTTTTTTATACTTGTAGTGATATATAATGTATTTCTAATGGGTCAGCCGGCGAAGGTGTATCATTGAATCATTGGGCTGTATAAGATAGATGTTATCAATTGTATGTCTGTGTTTTCAGTCTGAAGAGTTGTCTGAAGAGGTGTTGACATGCTAAAATGATGGTCTTTGCTCAGGATCAGAGTTATTTGCTGGGTTCACTTTCATATGGAAAATCTAAATGGTCTGTGATAATTAACAAATATGAGATGAAATACCTGTCTGAAATCATACTGTTTTTCAAACAACTTACTCCTCACTTTATAATTACAGTATAGTTACCTGTATTGACATTTACTACCATTCATTTTCACCACAGATGCTAATAGTTGGCTGCCACATTTTGCTTTTTGAACTGCTGTTGCACTAAAATTATGACAAATACTAACATAAACTGATGGGGTCACTATTACTACTTTCTATAGTAATAACATTGTCTTGTAAAACAAATTATGTAAATGTTTAATGAGTATAGCCTTGAGACCAAGCCTGCTCAACAATGGTGCAAATCGCAAGTGGATTTATCTCAATACCATGGCCTAAACAGATTTGTACATGTTTTACACATTAGCTTTCACTGTATACCATTGGTCCAGTGTTTATAATTTGTGTACCACCATTTCAAAAGATGGTAAATCCTCACCATACAAACTGAAGGGATATTAAAGGTATAATTCTCCAGCAAAAACGCCATAATTATATTGTCTTGGTAAAATTCTGTCAAGACAACTTTAGCTTAACGAACTTGTAATACATAGTATTGTACATTATGAGCCCTGGGATGTTTTTCGGTTTAGAAACCACTCTCTTACCTCTGCTCACTGAACAAGTCCATGTCTCTGCAACTCGACTGACTGCACTAATAAAGACATAGGCCTAAATTAAAGTCTACATTTTTTTTACAGTTTGTAAGATGCAAAGGTACTGTACTTTGATTTAAAGAACATTGTCTCTATCACGAACAATAGAGACCACAGCCAACAATCGATGCTACAACGGCGATTTCACGTCTAGTGTCTCCTAGCCTATGTAGGCTAAAGTTAACTCATAGAAATAGGCTGTAATATACAGTAAAGTGTGTGTATATATATATATATATTTTACATCTAGTCAATATATTCATTATGTGTATAATGTGTCTGTCTTAACATTACATTGTAGTTTTTATTTAGTAATAAATATTAAACGTGATATAACCATATCACTATACAACAGCGCGCAGTTTTCAGGCACGAGACAAGTGAGAACACTAGCAAGAAGTCCCGCCATGTAGATTGACATAGTTTATAAATTGAGGCTTATAACATTTGTAGCTTGTTTGGGAGATTATTATTGTATTAGCATTGTGACAACAATAATACAGTTTGGACACAGGCGTTTACTATTTGCAAGTTAGTTCACAGGTAAGAGGAGCGAAGGAAAGACAGCTACCTATTACCGTACCGTACATATTGAAAAGCTAGCAAACCTGCCTTTTGACAGTTAGAGAAGAGAAGGCCACAGCTTTAACTAAAAATGAAAGTAGCAGAGGACCAGGTTGTGGAAGATGCTGCAGTCTACCAGGATGACGAGGTAAGCTTATATAATGGTTATATGGATGAGACTATGCTACTGGTACCGTATACGGTACGGTACTGGCATTTCAGAAAGACCGTGGAATGTGTTTATAAATAATGGAAACGGAATATTTTGTGGATACCGGTAGGGTTATCTCTAGCGCGGTAACAATGAGCAATATTACTATACACTTGACCTGAATTAATATGTCATATATATTTAAATATTGAGTCATAAGGTCATGGATAAGTGAGGTAATATGACTGAGAAGGAACCCTGTGGATAATCACATACTAGTATGGTAGCATCTACTATATTAAGCTTGTGTGCGTGTGTCTACAGTATTCTAACTGGCCTGTATACTTTATCTGTTATCTAAGTGCATGCATACACTGTCTCTCCCGACAGGAGTCTTTCTTCCAGGACATCGACCTCCTCCAGAAACACGGAATTGTAAGGAATAGATCAAACACGCCACATGTGACTTCTCTAAAAAGCACACCCATAGAGACCAGTGTTGGGCAAGTTACTCAGGAATTGTGATAAGTTACTATTGACATATTACTCCTTCAAAAAGTAATGGTTTACTTTACTTATTACTGGGTATTAAAAGTAAGTACTCGTTACATTATTCAATTACTTTCACAATCACTACCCTGCCCTTCTGAAAAATGACTTATTTTAGAATTGAATATTTTTTATTGGAACAATAATGAACCTATATTTTACAGTAAATACTGTATAATATGCACTTTATTCAGAAGATATTTGTCTCCCAATAGTTCCAAAAAGCCTCCCTGGCGGAAGATCATACATAAGCTTACACAGTAGATAAATGCTACATGTTAAGAATATCATAACAACCTTGAGATTAATTAGCTAAAAGCTGACATAAGGCAAGTTAGGGAACGTCACTGCAAGATCAAGTCACTATAGTAGGTCTACGCAATCAACACAATTATGTAAAAATACTACCAGAGGCTTCAGGCACAGCTAAATCATTAATTATTATTATTATGAATAATAATAATAATAATAATAATAATACAATTGATATGAGGACACCTTTCAAGTCACTCAATAACATCTTACATGACATATAAAACATTTTTACTAAGACAGGACCATATTAGAAATAGATACAAATAAAAAGTGTGAAAAGTTAAAGTAAAGGTGACTGAGAAGAGCTTTCATATATGGGGAGGTCAGTAATATTGGCAGGGGAATATAGTTAGGCTATATATACAGTATATATCAGATGTTGACAGCCAGGGAGTTAAAAAGCAAGGCATTTGACCCAGTGTAAGGGGTATAGGCTACATTAACAGATCTGGCTTTCAGCCTGTCCAAACCTGCCCCCTCATCCAGTGGCGCATGGCTGGAAGATGTAAACAAGGCCAGGTTTGTCGTTGTAAACTCGTGAAAGCATAGGGTCAAAGAGGGAGTGGACATCAAGGATCTGCAAATGCCACAGGAACCCGCCAAAGCACGCGATACCCGTCGACCGTCATACGAGGGCCGCGAGGGGCCAGAAGAATTCCAGGGTGGGAAAAGCTGGGGGGGGGGGGGGGGGTTGATGCAGGACCACGACCGGAGCTGCAGCATTTCAGCCACGGAGCCTCCCAACTGAGATGAAACAGGAGTTAATCCACATCGAAGAAAGCCGAGACGATGAAGGGTAGACTGTTGACTGGCGGAGGGATATGACTTCTGGTTATCCTCCAGCATAGGTGAGAAGCGTCGGAGCACTTGAAGTTGTGGGAGACGATAGTCAGGTGAATTTAAAAGTAGTTGAGAGTGCTATATCAATTAGAAAACAGGTCAAATATGACCCGGTAAATAATATAGCCTCTCCGGTTTGATTTGAAGTTGCCAGTACATGTGACAGATGGTTTGGTGTCTAGCTCACCTAGTGGTAGTAGGCTTCAATTAGTAGCTCGGTTGGGGGAAGAAAAGAACAGCTGAAAATCTCTAAAAACAGATAACTTAACTTAATTAAACAATATAAAAATAATATGGACGATTCAGAGAAGATATTAGACATAGACACAGAAGGAGAAGCGGTAGCCACCTGCACCAGAGTGTTCTCCATCAGGAAAAATAAATTAAAATGTTTAAAGTTTAGTGGGACAAAAAAGGGGCTTCATACCTCAATCAATATATAACATAAACTTTTTAAAATACAATCATAATATACTGTACCAAGCTTGATAAACAAAGAGGATCGATGGAGCTGGAGTTATGAGTACAAGTGGGGCAACGTACGTTTCATGTAATTGACTGACAAGAGGGAGAAGATAACTTTTAATTACAATTACGCTATCAAACAATACCAGCAGACGTTCACCACACACACTGCTCCACTGCTTCCTCCTGTACAACTCTCACATTCTTGCGGAAGTCTCTCATTAAAAGGATGCACAGCATTCACTTTATAGCTTGAAGTGTCCCTGACTGGACCTGCCATGTAACCGCGCATAGATGGTGTATACAAAGGTTATGGCGTAGCTTTGGTGCAGATTGGTCCACGACCCAAGTCTTAGTAAAATGGAAGTCTAGGGGGGAAAATCTTGTTATTGTAACACGATAATGCAGCATTACTCAGATTAGTAATTGTAATATTATAAAACATTTTGAAATAGTAATTTGTTAAACTACTAGTTACTGAAAAAAGTAAAAATATTACAGTGACTAGTTACTGCCCATTACTGATAGAGACAATCTAACTTTCTACATGATATCTCACCTCTCACCTCTATAGAACATGGCAGACATCAAAAAGCTGAAATCTGTGGGTATCTGCACTGTGATGGGGATCCAGATGACTACTCGCAGAGCTATGTGCAACATCAAAGGCCTTTCAGAGGCAAAGGTGGAAAAGATTAAAGAAGCTGCTGGGAAGATGCTAGTAAGAAAATATTTACCTGTTGACCAACAAATGTTTATTTTTGATCCTTTTCCTAAATTGGATGAATTTGTAACTGACTCACTATGACAAAACCATAGTTTTGTGTGTTCGTGTTAATTGTATGACTTATTCTTATTATAGACCAATGGTTTCCAAACGGCTTTTGAATACAGTACGAAGAGGAAGCAAGTGTTCCACATCACTACTGGGAGCCTGGAGTTTGAGTTAATATCCTCACTTATACAAAGTACAACATTGATGTGTAGATATTTTAAGGGTGCAAGATCAACCACCAGTTATATGCTTAATCAAACAATGTAACACTATTGTAACAATGTAACACCATAAATACAGTACCTCTGTAAAAAAGTTAATATAATTATTAATCTGTATGTCTACAGTAAACTTTTGGGTGGAGGTATGGAGAGTATGGCAATTACAGAGGCATTCGGAGGTCAGTGAACATCTTAATACTGTACATGTATCATACATTTTATAGATTGATCATATGCTGTATGTTCTGCTCTGGAAATGTTTAAGAGACCACTGCAGCAATTTATTTGGTTTTACGGTATATATATTATATTTTATTATATATAATGTATTTTTATATTTATAGAATTTTTATATTTGTCATATTTTCTGCATTTACAATATATTTAAACTATTGTTTTAGAAATGTACAGTTGTGACTTAATTTCTTTCAGAGCTGTATACCTATTGACATGGCATGTACTGTATATTGCTGTTAATAAAGCCCCTTTATTAAATGCACCTCTTAAGTTTGTATAGGTACAGCACAGGCTTGGTAGTAAAACATGTTCTTGTCCTACAGAGTTCCGCACAGGAAAAACCCAGCTGTCTCACACACTTTGTGGTGAGTGTTTTCAAACTTCTAAGTTATTAACATACTGTATGTCGATGAATCAAATTGACCAAATTGATCGATGTTGTCTCTGCCACTCAGTCACAGCTCAGCTTCCCGGCGATGATGGCTACACAGGAGGCAAAGTCATTTTTATTGACACAGAGAACACCTTGTATCCTAAAGACTAAACATCAATCACATCTTTATTACAGAGTCAGGGTCCAAGCAAAGATACTACAATACAATACATACATTATATTCCTTACAAAATAATACATAATATGTAATGGTAATACCAATGTAATAATGGTATGTTATTTAAAGTAAACATATACTGTACATACTGTATATTAGAAATAGATCCTAACCTATAGTTAGATTTCAAACAATTTGTATTTGTAAACTGGTGCTTGTGGGTAGACATGGTTATGCTTTTGTATTTCTATACATATTACACACAGTATACACAGTATCTGGTGATAAAGCATGTATTAATGTGAAAAGTATATTTACATGACGTCTTCAACCGTGACAATGTTTGTATATATTTGTCTGTCTCTTCCATTACTACCAAATATAAACCTTGACCTTGATTCCAGTCGCCCTGACAGGCTGAGGGACATCGCTGACAGGTTTAATGTAGACCACAATGCTGTCCTGGACAACGTGCTTTATGCCAGAGCCTATACCAGTAGGAATACAATACATATGCCCTGAATGCAGCGGTGCATATATCATTTTGATAACCTTTCAGACAGTTTGTAGTTGCAGATTGAATTTAGAAATCATATGTTTACCTAAGGTGGCCATGCAAAGTCTGTGCTCTGCCAATAGGTGAACATCAGATGGAGCTGTTGGATTTTGTAGCAGCCAAATTCCATGAAGAAGGGGGTGTCTTCAAGCTGTTGGTACATCTGGAAAACTGACATTTGACAAAAACAACACATAACAATAGCTTATAATCTTATACCTCTTCAGTTTATTTTAGTCTACGTGACATAATTTAAAGGGATGCTTATCCAGCATCACAACTTCTATGTTCTTCTCTATTCTTATAATATACTGTATATGCCATAAAGTTTTACATCATCAAATAATTTCTACTAAGCTACTATGTGTGACACCCAGTGGAAGGAAATGGAATTGCGCTACAAATGTGGCCCATGTTTGATACCCCCTTGCTCTACCTCATTTTCACTGCTGGCAGATAATTGATTCCATTATGGCTCTGTTCCGAGTGGACTTCAGCGGTCGAGGAGAGTTGGCTGAGCGGCAACAGAAACTAGCCCAGATGCTCTCACGGTTGCAGAAGATATCTGAAGGTACATTGTTAACCGGGTTATCTGCTTGTAGATGTATATCACAGCATAAATATTATACTTTAGTGTTTATATATTGTAAGAATTTAACAGGAAAATGGAAAGTTAACACTGTTATTGTCTCAAACATATGTTTAGATATTTCTAAATGACAACAGAAAGTGAAAAGTAGCAAAACAATAACTTGTATGGTGACACTGAAGAAAGTATACTCTAATAACTCTAATCTTCTGTAGAGTACAACGTGGCAGTGTTTGTAACCAACCAAATGACAGCTGACCCAGGTGCAGGAATGACGTAAGTCAGGCACAATGGTTTCTCTCACAGATCCCTGATGCTTTGTGGTTAAGTTTTAATAAGAAAAGTGATTCAAATGTTGTTGTTTTTTTTGTTTTTTTTTTACTAGTTTCCAAGCTGACCCCAAAAAGCCAATTGGAGGTCACATCTTGGCCCATGCCTCCACCACACGCATAAGCCTGAGAAAAGGCCGTGGAGAAATGAGAATTGCTAAAATATTTGACAGGTAATATAATGCTTCCATTGTAGCAGGTATTCTATTTGTTGAATAACTTCAGTCACCAAAAGTCATTATGCTTTGCTTTATACATGCACTTAAACTAAATTCCTTCATCTGTTATTTCCCGTAGTCCTGATATGCCTGAGAATGAGGCCACCTTTGCCATAACTCCTGGAGGAGTTTCTGATGCCAAAGAATGACAATAGTTCTTGCCTTGGGGCTGTTTTAAGAAAGATGTAAAGAAATAGTTGACAGTTAACAAATATTTGTATAATTATTATTTAAACATAACACATTTATAAATATGATATTGTACCGGTGTTTTTGCAAATATTTTATCCAATATGGAATGTTGAAATAAAGGATGACTTTGCATAAACAGCTCAATACCACTAATGACAGAGACATTACGCAACTGATCTGCAAAGAGAACAGAAACAGTAGACCGTGGAGTGATTACCGTATGTGATGTAGTGGACCCTAGTGGTCAATTGAGAAATTACATGGACAGCAGAACAGACGAACTCGACAAGCTAGCGTTGAACCCAAACGTTTCTATACATGCTCAGTAAAGCGATGATACCTGTATTAAACGTGCCACTGAGAGAATAAATAGGGTATTAACCAAATACGTGACCACGGAATAACAAATTCAACTGTGTATTCGGTACTTGATAGCTTGTTAACTCTGGGAAAGCGGCGATGGACACACGAGACACAGCCCCGGATTCGTGGGACCTAGAGGAGGATGTGGAGGCCCCGGCTACCGCGGCCGGTCTCCAGGCTGCTTTTGCCGCACTCAATGTGAATGCCAAGCCGTTTGTTCCGAACGTTAACGCCCCGGTATTTGTACCGAGCTTTCTACAAAGCGGCGCCGAAGAAGTTCCCCCGGCAGATGGTAAGTTACCGATCTGAATACACAGCTCTTAACGTAGGCATATGGAAGTTAGCTAAACTTGCTAATGTGCTAATCCGGCTAGCCTTGCATGCAACTACCACCGACAGCCATGCAGTTAGCATCAAGTTAGCAGCAGTGCTCATGTCAGCTGAAAATTACATATTTGACGAATTTATCCAAAACATAGAATCAGTGGCGCTTGCAAGATACATTAACTACTAATGCTATAGGATAAAAAAAATTGAAAGTTTAAAATGTGTCTTTTTTCCCCTCGAAGGTGCGTCTGATCCAGTTGCCAGT
The DNA here is from genome assembly GCA_025399855.1 of Forbesichthys papilliferus. Taxonomy (NCBI): domain Eukaryota; kingdom Metazoa; phylum Chordata; class Actinopteri; order Percopsiformes; family Amblyopsidae; genus Forbesichthys; species Forbesichthys papilliferus. Next base: position 8,273 of record JAODOY010007531.1, on the reverse strand, counting down.
ATGGAGGTGGCAGAAACAGTCGGTATGCATCGAACCGTTTTTCATTTTATGTTTCTCACTATTAATAAACTACCATACTCAACATCTTATGTAAGTCGGTAGGAAGCAAATTATTTGGACGCTTCTTCGTTGTCATTGAACTCTAATGTCTTAACCACGTGTAAGCAAGATGGAATTCGACTATCTACACATCGCTTTCTTGTACCATAGTTATGCGGCTTTCTCGAAGTTGCCAGTCTAAAGTATATTGTGTTGTATCGACAAATCGATGTGTCTTTAACGTGTAGTATGTTACCTCATTGTTAATGCCTATAGACGGCCACGTTGCCTTGTATCGTGACATCGAGATTTTAACCGGCTCATGTGCAAATATCGCAAGGCCCGGGCCCTTAGAAAAGAAATGGTCAAATGCTACGGGGCAATGCTGTTGTGTCATTCTACGCCGGTCAGTATCTATGGTCTGGTGTCAAGTGTTTTGCATTTTGGCGTGAGATGGTTATACTGTTAGCCAATACTCGGGTTTCACAGGAGTGATTTTTCAGAAAAGTATTAACACTGCAGTTGTAGACTGAAAAATAGCAAACATAACACGTGCCGACTTGAACAGTTTGAAAATTAATGTATATTCGCATTGCTTGCTTTACTGTATTTGTTTGTATAATTTGTTACCATTTACTGAACTAATTCCATCAAACATAAGGTTTTAAAAACATGGGTGCTTACTGTTGGATACAGAAACGGTCAAAAGACACAAATAGTTCTGTTTCTCCCCGGTTGATAATGACGAGGCCTGAGTCTGCATAAAACCTTATATGTATGCACAACAGCGCTGGACTGTATAATAGCATAGTCACATAAATGGAAGGCTTCCTTGTGTGTTTCCACGGAGAAGCATTACTTCTGTACACAGCATAGTTTACTGTGAATTCAGTTCCATTTTCTATTTCTGTCCATCTCTTTCATTTACTCAGTTGGCATGTGTAGCATTTAGCCATGATGCTGCGGTCTGCACAGGGCTACATGGAAGTTCTGTATACCTCACTACAGTAGCGTAACCAGAAATGTGCATATGAGTGGACATAAATGAAACTAGGTGGGCAATAACAATTTGTCTAATAGGCCTATTACATATAAGATGTAGCCTAGTTGGCCATTTGTGCAAGTAGGCTACAAGCCTAGTAGTATGATATTACAATTTTTGTGTTCACCGCCAGCTTTATAATTACACAGACCAATGATTAGTAGGTCTACAATATTGTGCCTGTAGCCTACCTTTTAAAAATAGCCTATTTTTGTGATTGTAGCACATTCAGCATTGTTCCTGCAGTTTCGGTTGATGATAGTAGGGACAGCATGTGCAGTTCTTAATAACATGTCAACCAATTGATCATCAATGCTCACTGGCAGCCAGGAGGGTGAGGCTGCACTCATGTGTAGGTAGGGTTGCCAACTTTCTCACTACCAAATAAGGGACACCATGCCATGACAAACTTTGACAGATGCACAGTGCCATGGCGATATGTTTTTATTATTTGATAGGAAAGATAACCAATAAATTCTATTTTGCTTTTTACTGTATCATTATCGAGGGTGAGTAGAGTAGCATGCTCTACAAGTTCAGAAATCTACTAAAGTTTAGTAGATTTCTGAACTTGTACTGTTTAGTATTTTTATGGGAGTTAGATAATTGTACTTGAGCCTACTTGAGTATATATTTTCAGCATGCTACTCTACCCACCCCCGATAATGATACAGTAAAAAGCAAAATTATTAGGTACTTTTTTCCTTTACTTTAGTAACTAAAGTAAAGGGGAAAAAAGTACCTTTATTATACAAAGTATATTCATTTTTTATCTAGGCCTTAATAAACCATCATGTTACTTACTAGAATCTAGATTCCAAATATAAACAAGGATATTTGATATAGCAAAGAAACACCTATAGTGTACACAGTGCAAATTATAGCAAATTATAACATATTATCCAGATAAAAGCAACTGCAGACGACGAATGGCAATCACTTGTTATAGGACAATCTATAGCCACGACACCTGTTAAAGCCAGACAGCAATATGAATATTGTGGCTAGTTGGGTGGCCATAATTTACTCTTTTAATCTGTCAACTTCAAATCAAATAAATAGTTAGTGTATTATTTGTATAATAGCTAATTAATAAGGCTATTTGTAACATAAAATATTCATCATTGCTCAGGTCTGTGTGCCATAGCTGTCTTGTGAGATTGCTAGCTTTTTCTCCTACCAAGTTAGGCCTCTAAGTAGAAATTTGACCCTGATTTGATAGCCAATGTCCAGTGATTAAGCTTTTTAAAAAAAAAAAATTTTTTTTACCCATTCCGGTGTCAAATCGATACTTTTAAAATGGTTCTGGTGCCTAAACTATCCCTGAAATGGTACTTAGTCATTTGTTCTTTGCTGTTCATTGTTATTCAAAATATTATGATTCACAGTAATTTGTTGACTGTTCCTAAGCCACCAGTGCTGGCATTTGTCATTTTTACACATTTACAAGGCAGAGCATGTTTAACAGGACTTATTGATAATAATAAGCCATGTAAGATGCAGATGTGTATCATGTGGAGGTAGTTTACCATGACAGCTAGGCAGCTATACAGTCTCTCTAGATTAAATTGAGAGGTAGAAATACAAGTTCACCTTTTAGCCTTCATACAAAAAAGAAATGTGAAATCACAGTCAAAATAAATTAACTCAACTGTGTCTTTCTGCTATACATTAAGATATAATTTTTGAAGGCTATATTTATGTCCACCAGTAGGGGTCAGTAGCAGTTGTGACCGACACTGGAAGGATCTCATGAATTAGATGCAGCCAGTTAGTACGGTAAGATAGCAGTTTCACAGAAGACGTGACTGGCTGTTAGCGTAGGAAGCTGTCATAATAAGTAATATTAAGCCTTTCTGTTACATTTGCTGTCAGGTGAGAGAGTTAATCAAATTGTCTGGCATGTGAAAACAGCCCACTACTGTTTGGCACTGGCTGCATGTCCAGTGCAAGTCATCAATGCACGTAGTTCGGCTTGAGTACAACTGACTTCTGCGCCCTTCATTAAGCATATCGAAATACCGGAAATGCGTTTTAAAAATCATATCACCTTTATTGAAATACATTATATTGTGGTGTATATATTGAATGATTGTCCAGCCCTAGTTGAATGTTAAAAGTAAGTAACACTGCACTATATGCACAAAAGGGAACTTGAGCTACAAATGCTCAATAAATGAACCCCTCCTCCATTGCAGCGCCGGTGGAGAACGGAGAGACAGCGGCAGACATGACCACAGAGGAGGAGACGTGGGAGCAGAAGGAGGAGCCGGGCGGAGGCGGCGGTGGCGGAGGGGAGGCGTCCCCCGGAGGCAGCAGCCCCTCTGAGGAAGGCTTCCAGACCAGGGGCGAGGAGGAGGAGATAATGGAGGAGGAGGAGGAAGAGGAGGTGCCCGTGCCCAAGGTGGCCCCAGCGCTGCCAGACGCCCCCAAGAAGGAGCACGTTAACGTGGTGTTCATCGGTCACGTGGGTGGGTCCCCTAACCACATGCTCTTCACCTGGCAGCCTCTGTATGCTGCATGTTGTCCACACACTAGCACACATACTCTATTGACTGATGCGCTTTAATGCAAAACAAGCTAGTGTATATGTGGCTCACAACGCAGTGGCATGAATATCATTTAGAAATCCAGTTATTGTATATACTCAAAAGAGATTAGAACAAAACGAAAAAACAAATTAAAATAATTACAAAATCTCAAGCAAAAGCGTGTGCGGCCCAGCTTAGAAATCTTGATAATTTAGTTGTAAGCAGTACCTGAGCTTTAGTCGGAGCCCACAACTAATCAGTCTTTTTATTGACAGAACATTTATAGCTTAAACGGACCTTTGGCACATTTGACAAATGCAAATATGCAATAATAAAAATATGTTTATCATTATCAATGATCTTGTCCAGCTTCTTCGCACTCTCCACAATTACAGGCCTCCACGCTCTAGTCTACCTACACACGTCCTCACACCTACTCAATCAAATCATCACATAACATCATTTCTAACTTTACCAATAAGAGTATACAAGTGGCCATTCACAGGAACACATCCATATCACATGGCACAGTACTGCAAGATTCTTATATTTTACTTGCCCTCTTTCAGATGCTGGGAAATCAACCATTGGAGGTCAGATAATGTGAGTAGAATGATATTGTTATTTTGCTATGTAAAACACCATTGAAAGATTTGTATGCATAACCCATATTTAATTAAATAATAATTTCACCATGTTTAATCGTGTATCTTTCATAGAACCACTACTTCAGGCAAATGTAATGTTAATCTCAGCTAAAGTATTTATTTGTTCCTGCTCCCCCCCACCTCTTCCCATTTCACATTGTAGGTACTTAACTGGAATGGTGGAGAAAAGAACACTGGAGAAATATGAAAGAGAAGCCAAGGAAAAGAATAGAGAGACTTGGTGAGTTTACTGATGAAATATGCAGCTGCAGCAGCAGTAATGATCTGATTGGTCATAGTGGACACAAGGCAATCAATAAAACCTTAGTGGTGGTTAGAAAACACAAGTAATATAATATATGCAATAAAAGTTAGGTAAACGTTTCCGGTTTTGAAAAAGTGAAAATAATTAATGTCGTTCTAGACCCACATGTAATTCCATATTTTGTTGGACTTCTTTATGAAGAATAATCTTAATCCCTTTATTGTGATATAATTCACAATGTTCAGACACTATTGGCACACCAACTAAATAGTCAAATACACTCTAGTTTAGGAATATAATGTGTTTGAGGTGTTGTGCCGCTAAGTGGCGTCCTTGCCCTGTACCTGTGCAGGTACCTCTCATGGGCTCTAGACACCAACCAGGAGGAGAGAGACAAGGGGAAGACGGTGGAGGTGGGCAGGGCGTACTTTGAGACGGAGAAGAAGCATTTCACTATCCTGGACGCCCCTGGACACAAGAGCTTTGTCCCCAACATGATTGGCGGGGCGTCACAAGCTGACCTGGCAGTCCTGGTGAGACACGGGGACATACAGCACAGTATGCTAGACGTTAGTCTCTTGTAGCAGCCCCTGCAGTGTTTAAGGCCCACTCATTCAGTTATTACTGGAGCAGTGGGTGCGGTAGACTTTATCGTCTGTGCACCCATAAAATGAAACCATGCTGGGAGACTCAAAAAATAAAATTAACCAATTAATCGCAAATGAAATGCGTTAACTCTCCCAGCCCTAATCGAAATACATGAATTGTTAGTGCAGTACGTTCAACTTCCATATTTATTTCTGTGTTCCTACCAGGTTATTTCTGCCAGAAAGGGGGAGTTTGAGACAGGCTTTGAGAAAGGGGGCCAGACCCGTGAGCACGCTATGCTTGCTAAAACGGCAGGCGTCAAACATCTCATTGTCCTGGTGAACAAGATGGATGACCCCACTGTCAACTGGAGCCTAGAGAGGTGACTGGAAAGCAGCCTGGTGGCTCTGGAAGCAGTCTGTTATAGTTATGATGATGTCAAGCAGAAATATATTACTTTTCAATGTATTGTCATATGTATAAATACATGCATAGCACTTTAGAGCACATTTAAATCACCTGAGCATAGGTTATAATTTGCTTTGTTTAATCCGAAACTACCTTGAAAAAAAACATGTTGCAGTTGCACCATTGTAATATTCATAACAAACAATAATAATAATACATTTTATTTTCTAATACACTTTATATTTGAAATAAATCTCGTGCTACAATGTCAACTGACAATCATCAGTTAAAACAAAGAAAAACATCAAATTATCAACACTACCAAGATCATTTAATCATAACTTCTGTTAAAAAAGTTGGGTTCCGTTTTGTTTTACGGTACAGATAAGCTGTTTTCAATCGCGCCTCTCAAAATGAGAGAATACTGTTTTATCTTGCAATGATTTCGGCCTGTTTTAGCTCCTTGTGGAATCAAACAATACCATTTACTGGGTCAGTGTTAATTTTAGCAGCAATTTTAGATTTAGTTTTAGTCTAGATGAAAATGCTTAATAGTTTTAGTCACATTTTAGTCTTAATGTTTGCTTAATTTTAATGTAAGTGTTTTTCTGTTCAGTGTCAGATTCATGAAGCTTAAAGTGAAAAACAGGAGAATTCCCTTTCTGTTGTCCAAAGTTGATGTTCCAGTTCTCTAACAGTCTTTAACATTAAATCTGAATCGTTATCTCAATTCTAAGCATGAAAATCATTATTCTCATTATATCCAGAATGGTGCAGCCCTACTGTGTATATAACAAGGCATTTTACTTATAACACTTTCTCTAAGGTATGAGGAGTGTAAAGAGAAACTGGTGCCATTCCTGAAGAAAGTAGGCTTCAACCCAAAGAAAGACATCCACTTTATGCCTTGCTCCGGACTCACAGGGGCCAACCTCAAGGATCCTGTATTAGAATGCTCCTGGTACATGTAAGTAGCGTGAGACATCACTGTTGGTTTACTGCTGTCTGCTAGTTTTGAGCATCATGTTAGTTAACATGACATATGTAGGTAGGCTGCCTCATGATCTGTTGGTGGTGTGAGCCTGCAACACAACAATAGTGAAGGGCGGGCAACAAGATGTTACTTCTTCCTAACATGCTGTTGATCTATCTATCTCTGCTGGTTGTCTGCATTCTCTCCCAGGGGCTTGCCATTTATTTCCCACCTGGATAATTTGCCAATCTTCACGAGATCCAGTGACGGACCAGTCAGGCTTCCTATAGTAGACAAGTACAAGGTGAGCTTGGTCAAATCGACTGTAAATATGGATTTGATAAAACAACACCCCCACCATCTTGATAACAACAATAGATTATCAGTTGGCTTGATAAACACACCTATAATTCTTGACTAATACAATATATCTGGTTAATGAGCACATTTTCGAACTAAAATATCCCTGTTGGCCTCTCTTGACGTGTGTGTGTGTGTGTGTGTGTGTGTGTGTGCAGGACATGGGCACTGTGATTCTGGGGAAGCTGGAGTCGGGCTGTATCGCCAAAGCTCAGCAGCTGGTCATGATGCCCAACAGGGTAAGGCGTAGCCGCAGTACTGCTCCAGCATTATGCGAGAGGGCGGACGGTCTAATGAGCCAATGGCGTCATCTCATCTCCCCCCTCTCTCCAGCACACGGTGGAGGTGCTGAGCCTGCTGAGCGACGACGTGGAGACGGAGGACGCGTCCCCTGGGGAGAACCTCAAGTTGCGCCTGAAGGGCATTGAGGAAGAGGAGATCCTCCCTGGCTTCATCCTGTGCAACGCAGACAACCTCTGCCACACGGGCCGCACCTTCGACGCCCAGGTTAGCATGCCTCTTTCTGCTGGTGCTACCTCACTAGTGTGACATACCTCAGGTGAAGGTAGAAGAGCTAGTAGTGTTCATGAGCTAATACCAACACTAGAACGAGTTCAATACTCAACTTTGTTTTGCCTCAGCCACCACAAAAATCTCCTCTTTGTTTTTTAACTTTATTATTGTATGGGCTGAGGCCAGCATTTGCATAGCTCTAACCACAGTGGCCAGATAATAACATTCTTCTGTCACCATGCAGTCATTTTAAAGAGACTGTGTCAAGCGTGTCATGTTAATAAGCATCGGTGTTGTTGATTGAGGTAATACAATGATACACTCTGCTCTCAATTCATCAAAGCTTTTGCAGTTCTGATCATCTGGTGTCTGGTTACAGTGTAGCAGTAGTGTGGTACTTGGTCTGCCACAGCAGACAGAATAGTGACCCCATTGGCCGCCGAGCGGTCAATGCTGAGATTGTTCTCTTTACAGGACAGTTCAACATAATTGCTTTTAATGTGCATCTAACAGCATGTTTTGGTTACAGATCGTCATCATTGAACACAAGTCGATCATATGCCCTGGCTACAATGCAGTTTTACACATCCATACCTGCATTGAGGAAGTACAAATCACGGTAAGTTCAATGATCACTACGCCAGGGGTAGGTGTTTGGCTGCTGCATGATACTGGTGCTCTGGTTTATGTCTGCTAACCTTGGTATAAATGGGTGAGGAGATACAGTATCTCAAAAAAGTGAGTACACCCCTCACATATTTGCAAATATGTGAGCATATTCTGCAATGTAAAGTAGTGATTGTACAGCTTGTAGAACAGTGTAAATTTGATGTCTTCTCAAAATAACACAACACACAGCCATTAATGTCTAAACCGCTGGCAACAAAAGTGAGTACACCCCTAAGTG
>JAODOY010007520.1:0-30679 GCA_025399855.1 Forbesichthys papilliferus | reverse complement strand
CCCCCCCCCCCCCCCCCCCCCCCCCCCCCCCCCCCCCCCCCCCCCCCCCCCCCCCCCCCCCCCCCCCCCCCCGCACTCCACTTCCTGACTCACCCTCAGATCTACCAAGACCCAAGAGAGAGAATGTGTCTATATTAGATTACAAGTATGAAAATATTAAATATTTGTTTGTGGTACGCACACCAGAGACTTGGGCAAGGAGGGTTTTGTCATGATTGGCATGCAAACGTTGACATTTTGTTAAGTAAGCTACTATACACCCCCTCAGCACACACACACACACACACACACTAGATGTGCAGTTGTGGATTGTGTGACTGGTGTGTCTGAAACATGCGTTCCACCTTGCCTTGTTCAGAGAACACAGGGGAGTTGTTGCTGTGAGTGCATGCATAACAGCTGCGTGGGGAGTCCTGCTCACCTGTGCACTTCCAGTTAAAATGGAATAAAAATGATTTGGCAAAACATTTGATAATAGTATCTGTAGTACACGTCGCAGTCAATGCTGGATGCAATGGAGTGTGCCTGTACGTGACTGCCAGAGAGGGTTCTAGTCTGATTACCTGCAGTACTGTAAGATACCTGCATATACATAAATATATATAAAGCTGACTCCTGCCCTGCCTTCCCCACCAGGAGAAGAACCGAACAAAGAGGCCGTGCAAGATGTTGAGGATGAGGCCCAGTGAGATTACGCCACCACCAACCTGAAACCCTCCCTGAGACACTCCTCGACCCTCCGCCCTCAACCCTCTGCCTCTTCTCCCGAGACTTACCATTGCACTCATAGTGAGTGTGATTCCTGCCTTTCCTTGCTCTCCCTCCACTCCCCTCTTAAATTCTTTCTCATTTTCCGAAGCTTCAAGACCCAACAGGGCCTTGAATATAATGGTTTTTTTTTTTATATTTACTTTTTTTTTTTTTTTTTTTTTTTTTTTTTTTTTTTTGCGGCCCATAATTAATTTCAAGTAAATGCCACTTGAGACAGAAAATACAATATTAGACAAAGATACAGAGTCCTTCTTTTCTTTTGCCGTTTTCCTGGTACAAACGGTTAGAAAATGTTATCTTTGTTTTTACTTGTATTGTGTTTTTGTTTTTCCCTCTATTTTTATCAGTTGCTGGATGTATTGAGAATCTTTCTTACTGTAATTACAGAAATTAACTTTTATTACTGATATTGTTGACTATTAGTTTTGGGAGATGTTTTATCTGTTTTAGTGACAATGTCAGATGCAAATCATTTTACCTTTTTGTGGGCAGATTGAAAAAGTGCCCTTTTTTTGTTAACATAGTTTTTCAGCGGAAGACGGCAAAATGTGATATCCACGTGGGGCAAACAAGAGCTTAACATTTACATCTTAGTGATTTTTGTTACGTCAGAGTTGTCCCTGTACTGTTGTGTGCTGAAATACTGTAACTGTGCACATGCTGATTCTCTCAAAGCTGACTGATAGCTACGCTAGCTGGTGGTGGTTTTTAATAAATGTATTGGGAGTACTGTCACTTGTGTAAAAGACAAGTCTCAATTTGGCCCTAGGTCTTGACAAAGATCTACGCATAACATCGGCCTAGTTGTCAGTTTGCATGAGTTCACACTTTTTCTCCGTTGCTGCTTTCCCCCTCCTTTACTAAAGATCTACTTGTTTTCCATTCTTTGGTTGTTTCTGCTTAAAACGTTTTCTTTATTTTATTTTTTTCATTATGTGTAACTTGGAGCTGATTTGTACTACTGGATATCTGACTGGAGCCACAGACAGGGAATCGGTATTGTTCTTACTGAAACATAGCATGGAATTAACATTAAACAATCTAAATTAAACATTATCAACTGTCTTGTTTGATTATTTTATTTATTTCTGCAAATTACCCTCTGAGAACAAAATTGTTTGGTGCATAATTTCTTGATTTCAGCATAATGTGAATTAATAAAATCAGTTTCACTGATTTTGCATATCTGTCCTGTTTGTTCACTTGTGAATGAATGTTATGATACCAAATGGATAAATATGTCTGCATTTAGTTTGATGCTTTATTGACAGATGTGTTGCCACAGATGAAGCATATCTGGATGATGCCTGTCGCTTCAGCACTCATTGTCTGTTTACATGCATGTGCACCCAGATTGGCTATGAAAAATGGAGAAACTGATTACAACACACACGGAGAATGATGTCATTCTTAACTCATGACACACTACAACAGCTTTACATAGAAAATGGTTATGTGCTGCTACGTTTGTTGAAAATATCGTATACAGAATATCTAAATAGTCCATCTCTATCAATATGAATCTACCCTATATTATTTAGCTTTTTGTCGATCTTTAGAAGTGGACCAGTGTTGCACTAACAATAGTGCCTATATTAATAGGCTTACACCTATTTTCCATGAAAAAAGCATGCTTCTATGCATCTTCAAACACTGGCCCTGTTTACACTTATAGTTGTACCACACTGGGACTTGAGAGCTAGTTTTTTAATTCCGTGTCCTGTCCTGCATCATGCAAGCCAGTATTGTATAAAGTCATACATTACCCATTTGAAATCGACTGGTTATAAAATGATGAGCAAAGCAAGACCAGTCCTCAAGGTGGCGGCATGTTCCGTGTTATCTAACTATGCACCACCTCAGGCCTAATTATCTACAATTTAAACAAGGGTGGCAATGACTGTGTGTGTGTGTGTGTAGACAGGAAAATACACACCTGCTGTAAAGGTATACAGAATCTATGGGCAGTAAGGGAAGCATAAACGTGGATCGCCTGTTTCTCAACAGGCAGATAGACTCATGCTCTACCACTGGTCAACACAATGGCACAGTTTCAGGCAGCTGCTTTAACGTGCTGCAGTCTAATAGGCGTCTGTGTACTTCCAGGTTTTCCTGTGGAAACTGGAAACTGCTGTGGCGTCCAATCCTGATTATGACTCGCAGAGAAGGACCTGGCCAAACAAACGCTGATAAAATATTGTGAACTTCCTATTCTGTGGCAGGGACATGAGTTATAAATAGGTAGCGCTATTTTCAAGCAACACTTGTGTGAGACTTACTCAGCTTGGGCAATGAAAAGAGGATGGTCCCATCAGCTGTAGTTCTGTCAGGTCCCCAAACTGCTTCAGCCATGAAGTACGCACAGGAATGATGTAAGAAAGTAATATGCAGGTTGCTTTTTCACATATACTACAACATTTATCCAGCAGTTGTCAGCTTGAGATTGTGTGTGTGTCGTTCCTATATCAATATTAGATATCTTGCTTTTTGTGGATTTAAACATGACTTTGTTGAAAATTCATAACGTCCGTGTGATCCTATGGGGGGTGGATACACGGTCAACAGAAGACTGTTGCATGATGTGAACATACAGTCCTAGTACTGTGTGGGCAACTCAGCCATCACTGTCACAGAACACCTTACATCTTTGAAACTATGTTTTTAAAAAGAGGAGTGAAAGACAGAAATTAAAGGACAGTGTGTGTGTGTGTCTCGGGGTGGGGGGCAGGGGTGTTGAGCGATAGGGGATAAAAGGACAGTGTGTGTGTCTCTGGGTGGGGGGCAGGGCTGTTGAGAGATGGGTTGATCTGCACAGTGAAGAGGAAGCCTTTACAATGTGTTTCTTTAGTGTCAACTTTTTCTCAAGTCTGATTCATAACAGCACTAAAACCACCAGACCAAGTACTATTGAAGTATACACCTGCCAGTATTCACTAATCTCCCCCAAAAGCCTTGTTTAATTTTAGTTCTATGTTATGTAAGAACTGTGCTTGGATCAATCAGCTGCAAACATGTGTTCCCACCTTTAAATAGAACTATAGTCAGATACGTTGATATCTAGTCCAAGGTTATCCACTCTGTTAATGTGCGTGCACAAGGCCACGTGTTTCCTGTTGATGCCAGGCTGTCAGGAATGCCCAGCGCGTGTCAGAGGTCAAAGGATGTGTGACACTGCCACTTCCCCTCTCACCAGTAGCCCCTGTACAATCAGTTCCCCAACTTCTTAAAATGCATTAATCTAAGGCGACACACTCTGAAGGACTTTGCAGATCCTTCCTCATTGGCGTAGGGGTCAGCATTTTCAGTATTATGTTCCTTAATATGTATTCCTTCTTAATATGCCGATCATGTTGCATTTTTCCCATATACTGTATAACTTTTCAAATGGATGAGTTCATTAGCCTGGCTCCGCCTGACTATTTCTCTCAGCTTAATTTATTTAGCTGAGATTATAGCCTGGAAACCCTGTTCACATTAGCATTTTCACAGCCACCCTGCTGCTCGCGGTCCAATGAAGGATGGTTAGTGAGATGCCGTTGAAGTCAAGCGTGTTTCAAAATGGTGGCGGAGCTAGATGAGGCGATCAAAACAGTTGTAGCAATGCTGATTGTTTAAATGCTGTCAAATAGTTTCAAAATCAATCAGAGGTCTGCACACAGTAGGAGGAAACAACTGTTAACACTTCTCAATGGAGCGTGGCCAGACCATGGTCACATGGTGAATTTGAGATCTGGTTACAACAGGCTAGGAGTTAATATATATCTAAGTGTAGCTAACATTCTGGTCCTGAAGAGAAGTGCTGAATGCTGACGTAAAGCAATCAGGAATGCAGGGAGGGGCCCACACTGCTCTGGGGTCAACCCAACAGTCAGGAAGGTCATCAGAGAGTCTGGATGTATTTAGTAATTTGTGTTTATCTATAGGGCTATATTAGGTGTAGCGCGCATGTTTACATTTTCATCTCACAAAGACAACGATAAGGCAGCAATGTCACACTTCCTTGCCCATGCAACCCACCATTCTGAGAGCACGTGATATGCAAGCCTGCCACTTGTAAGGGAAGAACAGCAAGTTCACTCATACACACACATGCACACACACTTTAAGATCGGGTGTTTTCTGCTAACGTCCATGGCAGGATACAGGATACAGGAGGAAGCTAAGTTCAGGACGGCCTTGTGTTTTTGTGTGTGTGATTTGAATGATAAACAGAGCCATCAATTAGCCAATATGGGCCAAGTTGGGGAACTATTGTCCCTCATACAGTCAATATATTCTAGATAAGAAGCCATGATGTGTATTCTTACCACAAATACATTTTGTCTGCCAATTGTGTTTTCATTTTATCTATGCAGTGATGACGTCACTGCTTCCTTATAGGCACACACTTACATTCATAGCTCTCAAAATACACACACACGTGCACACGCGCGAACACACACAAACACACACACACACACAACTGCAATAGGACTAAAGACACATTAATCTCAACCAACGTTCCATATCCTCCTCGTGATCTCAGGGGCAACATCCTTTGTCTACAGCGAGGGGAAACTGGATTCAGTCTGACGCTGTTCCGCACCAGGTAACTACTCACAGACCTCTGACACTATCTGGACAACTGCTTTCCTCACACAGTGTGTGGTTTATGTTGTCTCTCTTTTAACACTGAATGCGTTGACCATCATTTCTTCGTCAGCAGACCAGAAAGTTAACACTGTCACTGGAGAACGCACCTGTATTGTTGTGGAATCGGTTTCTGTTGTTGACACTGAACTGTCAACAGGAATATATTTGGGATTTATAACAGTGGGTACATTCTCTCTGCTTTTGTCCTGTTTTCCACGTTGACAGTGGAAAGACTCACTGTGATCAGAAGCAGCATCTAGAGGGACAAGACAGACACATAAGACAGGAGAAGAAGAGAAAACATAGAGTGGGAGAGTTAAGCAGGAACAAAAATGATGGAACTGAAGATTCAGTTGATCCCTACGGGAGAAATCATCCTTTCTCCAGGGAAGAATGGAGAAAGCTACTGCCACACATGCAAGGTCAGAATATGCACTCGACACAGTCTGCCAACAAAGAGGACCCTATCTGTCAGCACCCATGCACAAACAAACACACCACAGTACTGTGGATAGTATAAGGCCATCTGTGTCAATACGCACATATTCTAATGGGTTTTATGCAACTTATTTGGTGTAGAATTACTCTGACTCTCTTAAAGTTCATATGTGAACTAAGCATTTTAATGTAAGTTTCTTACAGTACTAAGTATTTTTTCATGTTTAGGCCAGTTAATGATTGCCGCTTTTCTGGTGGACTGGGTGTTTGACTCACAGTTGAAATCTGTAGTAGGCAGTGTAGGGTTACTGTAATACTATTACTTTTTCCAGTAACTAATAGTGTAACTAATTACTTTTCCCAGTAACTAATAGTGTAACTAATTACTTTTTCCAAAACAGTAATCGTTTTACAATTACTAATCCAAATGATGCTGCATTACTGCGGTACAATAACGAGATTTATTGTCCTAGCAAATTTAGGATAGGCTAATTTAAACCTTGTAAGACATATTTTAGTCCAACAAAAACATAATGTAGCACTCCAAAAAACACATAAGCAATTTTTTCTTTTTCTTTTTAAGACTACATTTACATAGCCAATATGTTCTATTTGAATATATTGAGCCAAAATGTTATTAACTCCCAAGGTAAATTATTGTTCCAAAAAAGAGGATTCAATGCTATAATGAACTGACTGGTTACACAGGTTGTCATTTTTGGGAAGGGGGCAAGACAGAGTAGTGATTGTGAATGTAATATAGTAATGTAACTAATTAATTTTAATACCCAGCAATAAGTAAAGAAATATCATTACATTTTGAAGGAGTGATAAGTAAATAATTAATTACTATTCCTGAGTAACTTACCTAAGACTGGTAGTAGGTACTGGGTGCCTCTGAAGACCTGTAATTCTAAGCCTACTCATTGTAAATTGAGTTGAATAAATGTAATCGGTTAATGATAATAAATAAAGTAACTAATGTAAGACTTACTTTGACCTTGAGAATTGTAACATTCCTAACAGTTCTGAACAATAGTCATATCCTGTATTCAGGAATGAGACGTATCCACATGGCCTTTCTGTTATTATATAAGATTACAGGATCAGACTTTATTGTCACTGAAAGAGTCAATAATACAAAGACAACACAATGCAGTTTAGAATCAAACCAGGTTGTTCAAATGCAGCATAAAAACAGACATTTTAAATTAGTAGGGGATTTTTACATAAATATATATACATATTATAAAATATAAATATTCAATAATTATTACAACTACAACAAATGTTTAAGTAGATAATTTGAATTATTGACAGTATATTTCCAACTGTATGTGAAAGGTGAATTATACATATATAATTAATTTTTTTAAATTACTTGGCCATTCTTCATTATAATTAACTATCATGTATTAACAATAATCAGTCAGCTAAGAGTTCCATTATGACATTTGAATCTGTTCTTTGATGCATCCCAATTTAAACAGAGAATGTTACTGTAGATAGAGGTTGACAGTGAGATGACCACTGATGATTAGGAAGGTGGGGCAGCTGGCTAGCAGCAGTCTGGAATGGGAGGAGACCACACAGACATTCCGAACACAACTTTTATATTTCCTACATTCCAACCAGGTCAATCACCCTGTGAATGTGTGTGATTCCTTGTGTGAATGTGTCCATGAGTCTATTGCAAGGTGGCTGCCTATGACGTGGGGGGGGGGGGGGGGGCGGGTCGGCGGGGGGCGTCAGTATCAAAGCTTCCCCTAAGTACAGTCAGTCTGTCCAACACAGCCATGTCAACAGGATATAACTTATCCTCTCAGTTCTGCGGTGCGGTTGGTGCTCGCTGGTACAAGCCAAGTGGTGTGCGTGTGTTGGTGCGTGTGTGCGTGTGCATGAAAGATAGTTTTCCATGTTTGTTAAGCGGACTGCCTGGCTTTCCATTATATGGTGAATCGATATCTCCCTCGTCTGGCAGATGTGCAACCTTACAGTCCAACTCCAGCTTTGACTTGTCAGCTGCCTGCAAAACTGGTGAAGGTCACCTTCACTTTGGCGTGGAGCCTAGAGATTTAGCCGCCTACTGTATGCACAGATGTTGCTTGAATTAGGTTGTCTTCTCTTCCTATCTCTCTTTCGGATTAATGAATATTACACCTATAACCACGCTAATTTATTTGACAAGAGTGAACTTTTAATAAAGGGCACATAGCCACACTTTTTTCGAGAAACCTATTATAGTCTGACGACTGAAAGATGTAATGACAGATTTGCAAACAGTAGAGGGTATAAAAACCCTTTCAAACTAATATTTTTCATAATCACCTGGGTTGACCTATTTTAAGTAGGCTATATATAGAGATATGGAAATTATTTAACAAAATATGGCTACCCTAAAACACAGATATAAAAACAGATGTATGAATAGGCTACATGTTAGCATGTGATATCGATATGACTCGAGTAGAATAAAGAGTAAAATAAAACATAATAGTAATCCTAAAGACCTAGTCCACAATGAGCAGCCTAATCTTCAAGATGGTTGGATCGGTCATAGGTGAACTTCCTGCTAACACTGTAATGCACTTTAAGACAGAATCCGAAGTAGCGATCGCTGTTGCATTAATACATTGGTCATATTTGATCGTATGTAGACTATGTTCAATGAGACATTTAAACAATAACAGTGTAAGAGTGAATTTCCAACTTGGATGAGGAACTCAGAACTGTGAAGTTCAGTCTTGTAAAAAGCCACACAAGAATATATAGACAGCCTGAGCTTGACTGAGTCATATGAAGTCAGCTTGGGCTGGGTGGGAGGGTTTGGAGCAACGAGGGCTCGCCTCTTGCTGACAGAAAACACCGAGCTGACTGAAGTAGGACGGAGCAGGACATTTCAGTCGGCAGTAGCCTATTCGCATCCTGGTTTTAAAACTATCCCGGTAACGGACAGAATAGGCTACAACAAAGACGACGCAACACTGTCCCAGTTCACGTCGGCTGTTTGAGGGTAGGCTATATTGTTACATGAAGTTACTGTCACCCGCTCGTTTGTTCCACTTTGATTTTCTTGTGATTATGCGATGTTACGCGTGTTATCTGGCTATCAACCTAAAGTTTGCTGTGTTTTGTTACGCTCCCTGACGCTAAGCGGTGAGTGAATGATTTCAGTAGCCTACATGCTAAGTTGACGTGTGGCACCACCGGCTACTACGACGCTGTAGCCGACCGTATATTTCTAAAAGGCATATCTTATTAACCGTCTTAATGACGACATTTGGTCATGGTCGCGTCTCTTTAGAAAATGTTAGGCCCACACGTGCTGTACCGGTAGCTAGCCTCCTCAAATAACTTACAGAAAGTGCATTAACATTGACCACTTATGTCAGCCTACTACGTATAGCCCACACCTCCAATCTGGGCTGTAGTTCGTCTTTCTTTATAGACGCCAGTCTACGTGACGGACAATAAAATGGCTGTTTTTAATAATAAATAAATAAAATGAATAGTTTATAAAAATGTCACGAATTTCATTAAATTTGCCATTTAACTTTGAGACATATTAGCTTGCAGTATTTAATCATTTGAAATTGTGATTTGATTGACATGCTGTCAATCAAGCCTATTCGAAGCGGTCTGCTCCTGGCTGGGAAAGTGTCTGTCAGCAAGTCTGTTTACCTGTTTGTCTGCGGGGGTAACCATTTGAATAGCCTACAACGTAAACAAAAGCCAAGCAGTTGTCAAAAGCATGCTTATTATTAAGGCTATATATCAATGTTAAATTAGTTAGAGTATTCAGGTAGTTAAATCGAGTTTCACTACTACAAAAGTGTGAGTTTCTTCCAACCATCCACCGAGGATGGAACAGACCATGCACACTAAACTATGTAGTGTGGACTACACAGCTGTTCTACATGATAATAAACTATAGTTCATCTAGCTCACTGATGTAATAGCAACCTAGTCAAACGATCCACTCTTATAAGTAGAGTAATGTGAAAAAAGTATTCTCATTTATATATAACTTAAGTTGTCTTATTAAACCTGTTTATGTAAGGTGAGGTGACTTTTAATTTTCAAGGTCACCTGGAGGGCAAGACCACACAGCTTTCACTATCTTATTCTCATAAACTGCCTCTCACTTATTGGTCTGTTTGTTCACGTTGCTTCCTGTCTCACTGAGATTCTCAGCCAAGTGGTTGTTGAAGCTGGTAAGTTGGATATAAGCTCCTAACATGTCAGGTTGTGGCATGGAAATGATAGGCTGTGCAACAGAGCTGCAGCCTAATAGGGATGAACCATGACCTGGATCATTCTGGTGCAGCTTGAATGCAAGGTTGCAAGCAATGCCTGCATTGTGTTCTGTTGGACATATAATAGGCTACTTATAACTGAAGAATCACTTGTATTGTTTAGTCAAATAAACAATGCAAAATGCTCATCAGATATAGCCTACTATGGGAAGAATAAAACTGTCAAAAACCATTAGACAGACCCAACTGTTCACTCAATGTTTTGCTATTCACATCCCTCAAATCAAGATGAATATAGCGTCGTCAATGTATTTTTCCAAAGCAGCCTTTTTGCTACTGTATGCATGGTAAAATCTCCCAAATATTGCAATAAAATCAACTGCTACTGCTAACATTAGTTTGGTGAATGGGGCAGATTATCTTCTTATCTTTTAGTGTATTGATTTGAGGAAGACTTGTTGAAGCCTTGTATAAAACCATAAATCAATTTTGGCATAGTGTGCAGGCCATAGGCTATTAGACTGACCGTGACACATTTTACTCCATGGGCACACTTTGTTTTGTCTGGGGCAAGTTACTCGACCTGGCATGTCGTTTCCCTATCTCACATAGTGGATTTATTCGCATATTTGCTCAATTACAAGGTTATGGTACTGAGAGTGCATTCTGTCATGTAAAATACATTCCTCTTTGTTATCAACTACTAAGAAGCAACTAGAGTAGTGTTTGAGTGACTTAAGTTAAATAAATTAAGTTAAATTATAGACATTTGGTAGGTTAATAATAACTATAATTATAGTTAAAGAGCCAGAAATCAACAGTGTCTGCCACAGGAAACCTCACCTACATCTCACCACCTGCTGTTACAGACCTTCAACATCACCTTCACCACAGGAAAATCCAACATGTTCAGGGTCTTGTTGAAATGCTGTTGTGTCACAGAATGGAGGACTACAGGAAGTTCTCTATTCAGTGTTTCATCACACTTGGTTAACCTTTTACAATAACCTTGTCTCTCTAACCTGGCTGATGTCAACAAGGGGACATGCTTGGTGAAGCTATTTTTTTCGTCATCCTGCTTATTTGAAAGGACATTTTTTAAAGGCAGGGTTATTCATTCTGGCGAACGCTTGCTAACTTACTGGGTACTGGATTCATTTTTCATCACGCACAGAACGGTAAAATAAGGGCATGCAAGGAGATACTGTATTTGGTGAATTTAACAAAAAGTGTTTTACAATAGACTGTACCTTTTTTGTCATTTCTTAATTTAGGCAGACTTTTAGTTGAAACCAGCATACATTGTGTTTGGGTTTGATACTCGGATGGTGCATTTTCATCTTGTACTCTTCCTCTAGAAGGATGTGATACCATAT
The DNA here is from genome assembly GCA_025399855.1 of Forbesichthys papilliferus. Taxonomy (NCBI): domain Eukaryota; kingdom Metazoa; phylum Chordata; class Actinopteri; order Percopsiformes; family Amblyopsidae; genus Forbesichthys; species Forbesichthys papilliferus. The sequence continues at coordinate 19,206 of JAODOY010007520.1, read as the reverse complement.
TTGTTTATAGAAAAGGAAAAAGGAAAGCTTAATTTACGAGGAATGATAAGATTTAGAGGGTGATACCATACTAGTGATTTTAATGTTCAGCCTTCTGGAGACAGCTGTGCTCACACCTGTTGCTAGCCAGCAAACCCACAATGCCTATAGTTGGTCAGTGGTCACTGAGCATATGTAACTAGTAACCTAAGCAATGAGATATGGTATGTCCCAGGGACAATATTTATCTGATAACAGTCTGCATAGATGCCAGGCAAGCCAGACTATCTGCACTAGGACTGATATGGTGATGTTCAAAGTGCTTTGTTTATGACCTTACTGGAAAAAATTTATAATAAAAGCATTGTTCAAAGTGTTATCACATTTTAATTCAGAGGATGGTAAGGAATCCTCTGGGAAGGATTCAAGCCTAGCTTTAAGTTTAGTCTTGTGTTAGTTGTAAAGTTCAACATGAGCAGGCATTATGCAGGTGTTTGGCTGATCACATGTTTATATGAGGGCAGGATAATTATTGTATTGAGTATTAGAGAGGTGGGACAGCTGTAGGATATGCGAGTTGCAATGAGGGCTAGCTAAAAGAACAAAAGGGTACAATAAAAAAACAATACAACGGTGTGCCATAGAGCGTAACAGTTACTGCCCACTTTTTGGGGGGCTCTGGTGCCGGATTAACTTTTCGTAAAATTAGTAGTTTTCTGCCTGAAACCAAGCATCCAGCTAGGAGATCGTGACCATAAACAATTTGTTTCAAAGCAAAAAATATTAAATCAAAATGGAAAAAAGGCAAAGGTACAAGGCTGTGTACATAACTTATTGTAATACTAATAGAGAAGGAACTGCGCATCCAATAAATTATTGCGAATCCCAGAAAATGCATATTCTTACTTGTTTCTTCTTAATAAATTAACATTGTGTATATTACACCATTATAATAGTAATGCGATAGTTATAATATAACTTAGCACTTTTCAGTGCTAGCAATACTCACTAGCCGACATGACTTTGCATGATTTAAAAAATGTCTATGGTATGGAGGCATCTTAAATAAAATAATGCAGATTTTATCTCGCAGAGCACCTAACCGGAAATTATGCTTACTGTTTAACAGAATGCAGACATTGGTTGTGTGCATGTGAGCATTTGTGATTTGACAAGCAAGGTATATTGATTCTCAGGACCATCAGGACAAAAATGGCTTGAATAGTATGAATTATTTTAGGATGTCATAAAAAAATGAGTAAGACTTAACAGATGAAGGGGCTATCAACTGTAATTATTTCTAAGAAGTTACACTTAATGTATATCTTAAAATCCTACCCACATACATTTTTAAATTAAGATTTGTTTACAATTATTTTTTTTATAATTATGTGGGTAGACAGATAGCTAGTAGCCTGGCTCCGCCCAACTCTGCTCAATTTCTTTTTGCTGAGATTATAGACTGGAAACCCTGTTCGCATTAGACCCTTAAATTACACCCTCAGTCAGACTGACATCAGTTGAGAGAAGTACAAGCAAGTCATTAAGAAATGCGTTGTGTGTGCGCGTTAAATGTACTGTATATTACATCTGCAGTACACATCGGTGACTCAGTCTCATTGGAGACTATGCGCGTTGGCATGCCAGTTAGCTTTAGCCAGCTGCTTTTGGTGACCATTTTTCCATTAGAAACATTCCCACTTCCCAAAAACTACCCCAGCCTCAAGAGAGAGCCCAACCCTGGGACCAACTGTCAGAATGACTGGAACCAGCTTTGACTCATTTTTAAAGTCTGATACAATCACTGTGGAAACTCCATGAGTTTTGACCTCCGTGAAGTTGGCACCCCATATGATAAGAATATACAACTTTTGCCATTTTTGTAGTCTGAATGAGGGACATTTTTAGTACTAAAGCTGTGACTTAATGGTCTTATATTTAGTTTGAATTCGACGTGGGAATCAGTCTAAAGACCTTGAAATTGTTGTGCTTCAGTCAGCAAAGCGCAGTTGGCAGTGGGCAGTTCCTAAAAATGTTGACATAGATGCTGCAAAAGCATCAGCTTTATTATTCACCAACTTCATTATTATTAATGCTGAAGGTTCTCTGAATACTGAAAATGAAATGGATGCATTAGGGAGATCCATTGCCACCAAGTGAGATGAGAAGAAACCGCTTCACTGAAATGCATTTTATTGCAAATGTAAAAACTCAGGACCGGCAACATTTAAATGACTGAAGGGGGAAATGTGGGTTTACAGCTGTAGCCTAATTTACACACACACACGCTAAGGTTGGGCCGATAGACAATGTCATCATCAGAGACGTTATGTTTTTCAGACATCGTGATAAAAAAGTGTCAAAGCAGCGTTCAGACAAAGTTAGAAATATCTATTGAAGCACTGGTAATAGGCTTTCCGTTAAAGGCTTGCTGAATTGATGTGATCACTTTTACTTACTTCTCTCTCACTCTCTCTCCCCCTCTCTCTCTTCCTCTCTCCCCCTCTCTCTCTCCCCCAATCAAACAAACACACATGTACGCACAGATGCAGATACAATCTGTGCGCGTAATGTACATCGATCACACGTCTCTCCATCTGGCAATGCAGTAAAACGAAATGATAAAATAGTTTGCTGTCGCCTACCGTGATTGTTTGGTTGTTCGCTAGCCAGAAGTGGCGTTCCTCTATCATTAGGTAGGCTATAAACTACGACCTGGTCTAGACCAGGCCTCCGCATAGGAAGGAAACACGGTGAGTAGGGAAAGATGGGCATAAATGCTATTGTACTGTAGGCCTATATTCATGTAGGAATTAATCAAATTTTATACACGGTCAATCATATATAATTGGTCATTTAAAAAAAAAAGTTGTAGTAGTACATAGTGCACGTCCTCGCCCCCCCAACCCCCTCATTGAAAAACAAATTTCCGATGCCAATTGCTAAACATCGCCTAACACACACACACACACACACACACACACACACACACACACACTGGGTTGTAAATATATCCCATTGTATCCACTTGCTGTGGTTTAATGTATAGCCATTTTGCATTGATGTAAAGACTCACAGTGACTTAAGACTTGATATTTGCACAACATTTTCATATGAACATTTAAGTTTCGCTTTCTTTAGAACATGCAAGCTAGTTGCACGCCACACGTGGAGCTGAAGCAGAGCACATCTGCTTTGAAACTACTCCCATATAAATCAGTGTTTGCACTGCACATAAGGCACTCTGCTTGAAACTGTTTTTCTCGCCTTTTTGTTCCAATTCCCAGAGAGAGAGCTCAGAAAACACATCTTTGCAGTGTGCAAAGGCAGCAGTTCAATATTGCGTTGCAGATGTGACTAAGTAGGCCAGTGGATGTCTGGGGTAACTTCATGTATCTCATGAATGAACTTAACGTACTCTCATGAATGTGATCAATTGAGCATATTGCTTGCACACTCTCAAGGTACGGTTGATCTTCTGCACAAGCCAACATTACAGTTGCACAGACTACCTTCATATAGGGTTAGACAAAAAAAAAATTATATATCTATCATTAAGAAATATATTGAGATTTATATTTCTTAATTTTGGTCAATACGTATACAGTACATCCGTAAAGTATTCACAGCGCTTCACTTTTTCCACATTTTGTTATTTTACAGCCTTATTCCAAAATGAACTGTTTTGGCGGCAAAAGGGGGACCTACACAATATTAGGCAGGCGGTCATAATGTTATGGCTGATCGGTGTATAATAATACTGAACTGTTATCCACTCGATTTCTACAGCAGTTTTCCAGTCTTCAATGAGATTATAATAATTGCACTCTCTGGAAGGGAGGTTTCTAAGTGCTCATGGCTCATGCCTAGATTTAAGTGTTTCTGCCGTCAGCCATCTGTAAACAGGCTGTTGGGTTATACCCTCCTTCGTTACACTCATGCATGCAACTGTCACAAATTGTCCTGTAGTCTTGAGCCGCAGACACACTGCAAGTGATCCGCCTATCGCTTTGTCGCTGAAAGTTGGTCGCTTGTTTACATTCCAGGCTCTGTTTGCCTAGGTATTCATCTCGTATCTTTCCCACTCAAAATGTTTCAGTCAATCTGTCAGTCAATGGTATCCTTAGCTTCCGTTGGTTGTCGCCTCAATTTGCGTTGCTTGGAGTTGAGATTAGTTAAACTCCGGTACCCGCCCACTTCGTGACGTCGACCGTTACTTCGCTTGTCGTCGCTTCAAGTCACTGAATTACATTGACTCTTGTGGCTACATCGCTTCTAGTCGCTTGCAGTGTCCGGGGCTTTAAGCTCGGAATCTACCACCCTGGCATCGGTGGGGGGAGGGCAGTAGAAAACGGCACTGAGCATTGTTATAATGTAAATACTGTGCTTCAACTGCTATCACTGACTAAGAAGTATAACACGATATTTTAGCCAATACAATGCCCTTCTCTACCTGTAGTTATGTTAAGCACCCACCCACCTTGTTCTGCTATGGCACCGTGTGTGTGTGTGTGTGTGTGTGTGTGTGTGTGTGTGTGTGTGTGATGGTTTACAGCATTTCAGAAGGTAAAGTGTGATTGAGGTCCACTAATACACTAATTTTCTATACTGTATCCCGTAATATGGTTGATATGACTGCCTTTTAAAGCATATACCGTGATATGGTTGATAGGACTGCCTTTAAAAGCATTTATCCCAGTCCAATGTTTGGTTGGTCGTATGAGACGGCAACAACCATTTTAAACAGATACTACAGGAGTTTGGTGTGTGACGTATGAGCTTTGGAAATGCCAAACCATTTATTAAGTCAGTAGACTGACTATAAGATGAATTGAGGGTAATCTTGAACCTTCTTTAGAAGAGTTGGGAAATGTAACTTACTAAAGCCGAGGTAAGGAGAGAGACAGTCCTTTCTCAAAGTGTGTAAGAAAGAGGGAATATTTGAAATGCTCTGTATAACTCTCTCTCTCTCGTGTGTTTGGTGTTAATCTTTAACCAGATATGCTGAATGGAGCTGTGATGGTGGCAGTGCATTACATTGCAGGTGTGGCCTTGCGATGATAAGACAGCTCTGAGGGTGAGACAATACAGGAATGTGTGAAAGTGAGAGAGAGATAGGAATACAGAAAGAGATTATGGTCATGTCTTGTGTGGTGAAAGAAGCCTAAAGGAATGCAAATCAGTTCAGATAAGGCAGTAGTGGACAGAAAGTATGTTGAAGTATACATTGGAGCTGTCCATTTAAAGACCACTGCCCCTGCTCTCAGCAACAGATAGCATCTCATTCAGAGCCAGCACCTTGCCTCAATGTAAATGATGTATCCTCCCTGCCATTGGTACAGAGGTATGCATTTGATAATTAGAGGTATCATCAAACCCTCTAATCTTCTCCCTGCCTCGTTTTCCAGACCTGTGTCCCAGCATGCCACTCGGAGATGATGTGCTCTTAGTTGTTACTGTAGCTGTGGTTGACCTGTTGTGCAAGCTGGACTGTGACTGCATTGTGTGACAAAACTTGTCTTATCAAACACCAATCTAGTGCAAGCAGTCACCAGCAGTGTAACATACCCTAGCGGCCCTACTCGGTCCATGACAAGTAGAAGATGAATGTCTGGGCTTGTGCTAGATAGAGAATTTGTTAGAGAAGGTCAAAGGGGAAGTGTCTGCTTTTTGTAGGGAAAGTCAGGACAATCTGATGATTTGTCCCCATTTCGCCATTGGAAATAGTTTGTCTTGTTGAACTGAATACAGACTTGAAGCATTTTTTTAAAATCCAATTTTCTTCATTATGCTTTAGCTAATATGCCATACCACTGAAACAACTAATAAATTACATATATGAACACAACAGCTTATGTTCCATATTCATTATTTTTTCAATGCACCATTAACCAACAATATATTTAGTAGTGAACGAACAAATCGTTTACTGACTCGGGACTCTTGGTTCCTTTGTGTGCAAATGAGTCTTCGGTCCTTCTGATCTTTGATTCGTGTCAAGTTCTGCCGCTGCACGGATCGCCAAAGAAGCACAACACACAATATTGTTGCTAACACAGCTGCGTAGTAAATGTGCTTCCAATAGGCTACTCTCTTTTAATCAGACTGCAATTTGATGTTAACGTGATAAGGGGCACACTGACACAAACGAACGAAAAGATTCGGATCTATGAGTCTGTCGTGCGTTGCTCATGTGCCATGTGACTACTACTGCGTCCTATGGACAAGAGTCAGGACTCAAAAGAATCACATGATATGATTCTTCAGGTCTGTGAGTCTTTGGTCACGTGCACCAGCTTGAGGAAGAGAACCATATTATTCTCCCGTCTGTAAAGTTTATCCTTAATTTGTTACTAAATGGCAATTTGCAAGTAGCCTTTGACTTGATTATTATCCACATGAAACTATTAATTGAGCCAAAGAATTATAAATGTAATTTTTTGTGAAGCGCTGTTTTCGAACCAAGACCCGACCAGATGCAATATTAACAACTGCGACATCGTTACTAGTGTAAAGATCTCAATCGTATAAGTGACAAGGACACACTGACTCCGATAAATCAAATTATTTGGATCTTCGGCTCACGTGACACTAGCTTGAGCAACAGAGACTCAAAAGAACCCAAAAACTAATTTAAATATTTGGTTCTTTACACTGAGCGCGAATCAACTAGCCGTGTTGCTCAGATCTGGAATTCCCACAACTAATATTTAGTGAGTTAAATCAACTATTCAAACTGCATTATTTACATGTATTACATTATAAGAAATCTGTAGATGCCCTAAATTGCATAATGAGACCACAATATAAGATTTGTGTTTGAGATTAGGCTATATTGACTTGGTTTCCAAAACCGGGAAAGGTACTTTACTAAAAGCTTTGTACCCTGAGGTGCTTTCCAGATTTGTTCTGACAGTTTGACAAGTGGCATAGAATATACCATGATCATCATGTACACTGAATCAACTACTTCTACTGCATAATGAGACCACAATATAAGATTTGTGTTTGAGATTAGGCTATATAGACTTGGTTTCCAAAACCGGGAAAGGTACTTTACTAAAAGCTTTGTACCCTGAGGTGCTTTCCAGATTTGTTCTGACAGTTTAACAAGTGGCATAGAATATACCATGATCATCATGTACACTGAATCAACTACTTCTCAGAGATTGGCCAATTTCTACTTTGTAGTTGTTAATTTTTATGACTTGAATCTATTAGAATCATTCATGACCTTGTTTCTTAAATCACGTAAATGTTCCTAACTTTAACTTACTTTGAACAGGGCTCTTGTGTCTCTCATGATGTATGCAGTAGGCCTAGTTTTTCTAAGGAGATCCTTTACAAGTCCTAGCATGCTACAAGGAACATGGACTAGCCTCGAAGGCCTGTGTGTTTCTGCATGGCTGCAATGCACAGTTTGAGTGTACAACTGTCTGTCTGATTACTGTGTTGTAACCAAATAGCTCCAAAATGGCCTGGATGTTCCACACTTTGTATTAAAATGGCCTGGATGTTACACAATTTGTATAGTTAACAACTATGCCTTCAGTGACATTTAGAGAGATGCAGCACCCTTGTGTCATAATAAACTGTTCCCTATAATGAAATTTGATTCAGATAATGCCCAACTGAAACAACTGAACCACAGTAGAATATCACCCCTGAGAATGTGTGTCAAATTTCATGCTATTCTCTGACAGGTCAGATATAATGTGTTTTTTCTCTCTAAGTGGCAGCCTGCAATTTCCCAAATAAGAGTTATTATGTGTTACATTAATTAGGCCTATATGAGTTTTAATGTGTTACATTAAATAGGCCTATATGAGTTATCATGTGTTACATTAAATAGGCCTATATGAGTTTTAATGTGTTACATGAATTAGGCCTATATGAGTTATCATTTGTTACATTAAATAGGTCTATATGAGTTATCATGTTACATTAATTAGGTCTATGAGTTTTAATGTGTTACATTAATTAGGCCTATATGAGTTATCATGTTACATTAAATAGACCTATGAGTTATCATGTGTTACATTAATTAGGCCTATATGAGTTATCACATTACATAAATTTGGGTCTATATGAGTTATCATGTTACATTAAATAGGCCTATATGAGTTTTAATGTGTTACAATAATTAGGCCTATATGAGTTATCATGTTACATTAAATAGGCCTATATGAGTTATCATGTGTTACATTAAATAGGCCTATATGAGTTATCATGTTACAGTAGTTAAGACAGACACACATGTTATGCAACCAGTGTTATTTGACGAAAGACAGGCCAAGCTGGCAAGTAACAAAGCTTTGCTGAGGTTTGAATTTAGGGTCATGGTTATTCAGCCATGTGTTAAGGAAAATAATCACATACATGTGCACAATGTTTGTGTGTGCATATTATGAATGTATGTGGGGGCAATGGTATGTTATTCATCTCAGCTGTCTCCATTTGCTGATAAGTAAGGAATAGTTAGGGGGAGCTGTGTGTGTGTGTGTGTGTGTGTGTGTGTGTGTTTTTCAAATGCTGAACTATCTGGCTTCCTTTCCTCGTAAATGTTTGGACTATAGGCCTGCATTTAGTTATTCACTTGGCCTCTGGTCAAGCCCAGATTCCTAAGAATTCATGGCTCGTCATCTGGGAATTCTTATTGGTTTAAATGGTATGCATAAATTCCCATTAATTTGTCAGGTGTAATCTGGACCATGATGACACATATCTACATTATAATTGGGACCTGATGGTCTATGAGCAGCAAAGATTGACACAATGACATTTCTTTTATAAGAATTGCTCTCATCTTAACTTTACATCTTCCCCTATATATTTATATTTCTTATGCCAGCATGTGCTCCCCCAGATCCTGTTAATACAGGTGTGTGCGAGCGAGAGACTAGGTGCATTGGATGTATTAAACAGTTGTCTGATATTGGTTATGTCTTGAGAGTTTGACTGGGTTACCTTTGACTTTGTTTTTCATATTGAGGTGATCATTTATTGTTTAGTGTAGTTTGACAATATTACTTGAAATGTTTACATAGAGAATATTGTTATTTTGTTTATCTGCCACCCATTTAAAATATGTAACTAGCCTAATCCCACATTTAAATAGGCCCTAACTGTGTTTTTTCAGATTGACTATAGAACCCCAATTTTTAATTTTTGTAATTTTTTTCCTGTATGCTATACCACTTTTAAAGACTTCCCATTTCAGGAGATCTTCAACAAACTAATAAGGGATGTGTAAACCACAAAGAAAGCACGATTCAACTATTACAAATTCAACCTCTGTTTTGTCCTGGAATTTATCTCCAATCAGATGAGAGGAAGTGCTTGGAGTAAACCGGAAATTCAAAGTGTTGATATTAAGCAACTTTCTCGAGCTGTTGCAATACATTACCTTGTGAACTCATACAATGTTCCAAGTAAATGGCCTACATTTACAGTTGTTTGTCTAGCTAACTAATAGACCTTTCCGACCTGTCAATTATGCATTGTTAATAACCAATCAGGTTACCAGATTTTCCTTAGCAAAGCCCGATACCCCACAAATAAAGCTAATTGTTAGCGATTATTAGCTACTAACGAATGAAACAATCTTCTATTATCGGGTCAAAACAGAATAGATAACGTTTTTTTTGTTCACAATAGTCTTGCATAATGATATACAAGTCAGTGTTGTATTCCTAATTTACCACCTAGAGCCCTTTCACACATGTTGTATAACCCTGCATTTTACAGGGGCCAATCCTGCATGGAACCCAATCCTGTGTGAACAGGGGTTAATAAACCTGTTTATCTGCCCCCACAATTTCCCACCTCGCAACCTTTCCATTCCATGGAAAATGCCGGTATGACTGAGTGAAAGTAGAGCCAATGCAGGGACAATCACTTAATTTTTACGCAAGAAGGGTTCACGTGGAGTGAGCAAATGTATCACAAGATTGTATTTAACAGTAAATATTACATATTTTATATGCCTTCCTTGACAAATATTTTATATGCTATGAATGGTCTAAGATGCATAGTCTACACTGTATACCATGTATCTTAGGCTGTAAAATAAAATATATATTTTATGTAGAAACGCAAATTGTGCAAAGCAAGCTCAAAAGATGTAAAATGTATTATTCTGAAAATGTATTCGTCTATGGCGCTTGGTAGGGGTGCAATGGTTCTGAGACCAAAACTGCGATACAATGGTCCACGGTTTCGTGTCACGATTCGGGAAGACAGAACCGCGGTCTGCACACAACCAACCCTCTGCAGGTGCAGCCTGTTGAGCTCTCATATAGCCTGCACTGTAACTAAACACATGTTTCTCATTTAGCCTAACACTAGATTAGAGCCACTGAGCCTTTGTATAGTAATCAAAACAAGCGACGTATAGAACGCAATCAATGCATATGTGTTCTAATTCATTCAACCCCTGTCGCTACGTGTCAGATATGCGGTGATTATGGCAACGAGTCTATTACGTTACTTTGCATATATCCAGTGGTCTGGGTGGGTTAGGCAGTTACCTGTTACATGACGCAGCAGTTACCTTTCAAGTGGCTTCCATACGTAACCTACATAGTGTCTGTGGTTTTTCAATACAATACCCAAGGAATGAAAACTGTCAAAAAAATGTAATTTGGTGTCTGGCTGCTGTCTCTCTTGACATGGCAGTAAATGTAATTCCAAACTGCCAGACTATATAGTGTACCGGTAGGGAGCTCATCTATTTTCTAACCAAACGGTTACATAGCTACAGTAATGTTGAAGCTTGTGGAAGTGAAGTTCAACAAATTCAAGGCTGTATTCTTGTAAGGTACAGTAAGGTAGCAAAAAATAAGCATTCGCCTTTAGTACCGTTACTGGCTATGTAACGTAGCGGTTTAATGTTTATTCTGTAACGGCCAGAATACCGCCAGTGTTGTATCTAATGTTATGAATCATATACAGTATCCTTGACTATACCGGTAGAAGCTGAGGCCTCTCTCTGTGTAACTTTTACCAAGATAAACTAATTTGGCACACTGCCATAATTTTAGGAATACTAGAGAGAATCTCAAAGAATGTCCCACTGACAATAAAAGCTGGATTTCAGGAGGTTTACAACACAATTAAGGGATACAATATAATGAAGTTAATGTATTCTCCGCTTTCTCCGATTCAATTTTGCCCAGAACTGATATTTCAGGTTTCTAGTTTCTGTAGAGCTCTGAATCTTCTGTTTGTCAAGTCACTTTGGAACAAACTAAAAGGTAACTGAATGCTTTAGTCGAGCGTCCTGCTAGAGTAAACCATTCAGTTACCTTGGCTACTGTGGGCGGCAGACGTCCTTTAGCTTGGTTCTTGTGGTCTGCTAACTCTGGCTTCAGGTCGGCCAGCACTGTCTAACCCAACAGTGGTAGCACTTCTCCTTATAAGGCCTGTGGTGTATAAATAAGACCAAAAGGCCATCATGTGGCCTGTGGGAGGAGTCAGGGAACAAGAGGGGAAACAAGAATGGGAGGAGGAGAGGAAGGTATGAAATACAGGGAAAAGAAAGAGGAAGGAAGTACTTAAAGGAGAGAGAGAGAGAGAGAGAGAGAGAGAGAGAGAGAGAGAGAGAGCTCTGCCAATGTGGGTAAGAGACCAGAGATGAAGAGGAGAGGGAGAGGGTAGCCGGAGAGAGTACGGTGAAGCTTGAGCTGTGTGTGTGTGCATGCGGGTAAGGATGGAGGAGGAGGTGGGGGTGGGGGGATGGGAGGGGGGTTACCAGAGATGAGTGAGTTTGTTGTTGAGTTTCTCTGCAGCAAGTCTCCACCTGCCCGGGCTGCAGGCTGGTGCAGGCTAGCCAGACCTGTTGACTGCTGGGCATTGCTGTACGTCCTCCTCATGCACATACCAGAGCATGGCAACCCTCTGCCTGTCTTGGAATTATGGCGATGTTGTTGTGTCTCGATCCCACTTCTACAGTCTTCGATGTTAATGTTACGTTTTTGTTCTGTGCACCACCGACTCATTAAACGGCAGACCTACGATTTATTATTATATTATGTGTACTACCTTTATGTGTAAATATGTGTAACTATTATCTAGGCCAGAACGTGCATTGCGTGCGTGTGTACACACTTGTATTGTATTTGTGTGTTTGTGAGTGTGCGTGCTGGAAGTTCCCCCGCATGTATCATTATAGCACAGTGCAACCATTACGCATGTGTCATCATAGCACAGTGCAACCATTACCTCATGGACTACTTCTTAAATGTCGTGTGCGTGCGTGCGTGCGTGCCTGCGTGCGTGCACACCTTCTATTCACATTGCGACACAAGGTTGTTGCGACATTTGTTGAACGTAGTTCTTCTCAGTGAAGGTGTTTTGCCTCAAGCTAAGTCTGTTCAGGTATTGTTCACACAAAATAAGTTGAATAGCAGAATTGTCTACTAAGATTTCCTGTCACTAGTACTGCTCATATATATAATTCTCAATCACGTGGCTGAGCACAGCCACCAGTGCTTACAGTGACCAATAGATCACTGGATGCATCCAGCTATTATGTAGTACAGGGTTGTGTTTTGAGGACATTGAAATGTTGAGTGTAATAACTTCTCTGCAACAATGCAACTCTGTGTCTCTGTGCACACATCTCAAAATAGGGCTTCAGGTAAAACTATGGCAGAGACTAGCGCTTGCTAAAAATCAGACACGCAAGTGTGTGCGCACACACAGGCACACTCCTGGTGTTAAATTCCACTATTATGGTCCTTGATATAGCGTATATATCTCTTTTATTTGACTTCTTTGCTCTGCTTTGTGTCTCTGTTAGCCACCCACATGGCTTGCATTCTTTTGTTCTGACGTCAGTCACTAACCCGTTCCATTTAGCGTTCCCATACCCCTCCCTCCATTTTCCCATACCCCCCCTCCCTTTTCCCATCCCCTCCCTCCTGCCTAACTTGACATTTAAAAAAAAAAGTTTGTAATTATTGTTGTGCATTAATTCCTGCAAAACCTGTTGCTGAAAATTAAAATGTTCCTTTTCTTCTTTGAATTTCACTTTAAATACTGTTCAGTCATTTTTATAAAAGGGGTTATTCCCTTTAAGCAGTCACTTTTAATTCAGGAAGAATAAAAAGTTTAACCACAAAACGGGTAAACCAGTGGTGATACGAGTTCAAGAAACACAAGGCACTCGTGTTGATGTTATCAAACCCTAATAGAAAGCCTTATATAGCATAATATATGTTCTAAAATAGGTGTCTTAGCCCATATATTAAAGGCTTTAAAATGGTATAATATGACAAGAGCACCTGTGGAAAATAATAGATGTGTAATACCTGAGGCACTCCTGCTATTACTTCTCTTCTCTTCAGGTTTAATTATTGAAATGTATTCTTTAGCACCCCCTTGTGGTTAAAAAAGGGGGGGAAATGATGCCTTTATTATTCCACATGTTGACAGTTCATTGAGGTCACCTGTGACATGCTTAGGTGGAAATACCATGTAGTTAATTATAAGACCTCAGTACTCAACCTAGATATAGGACTTTCAAAATTGCTTTGTTTTAGTGACTATTGCTTTAAATGCAAATGGTCCACTGCTCACCCCGACCCTCTTGTCCCAAACGCAATTAGATTTTCGTTCAGCCCTGGTAGATGCTCCTCTAGCCTATATGTAGCCTAGTGAAACAATAATGATCATGCAAGCTTCAGTTTGACTTTGCCATGATAATCAGTCTGGAGAGGCTTCAAATAATGGCGTCTGTGACCAACTTACCATTCAGTGTTGTACTAATAGCTACAGGCGTTATTTAGGTGTGACAGTGAAAGTTGCTTGAAAACAAACGATGACCGACAGATGGTTCATCCAATCAACTTTTAAGTATTTTTTTGAAAGTTAAAACTGTTTTGATGGATGGTCTCCCAGGTGGACTTGTGTCTATAAATACATGTGGCATGTCAGGTTACTATATTGTATATTTCTGTGTTTCGAAAATAAAAGCAGTCTATTATACTTATTTCATGTGACAAATGCTTGCTGCAATATTTGATGCGAAATGCAAAGGTGGCCATGGCAACACATCTAAGCTGAGCTGATACACGTAGTTAAACACAATATTTCTAAAAGATTGTACCCTATATGATAACCTGTGTTTTGTGCATAGTCTGTGTTTGTGCACTGATGGCTCCAAAGAAATTCATGTTTATGTAAACCAATCTATAAGCCATATATTATTTCAAAATACACAGAAGTATTATTACTTTTGTAATATGACAAATTCCCCACATCAAGATCAGCCATATGCAAATTCAGTACAACAACTAAACACTGCAATGTGAGCAACATGCCATTATTTCTATATTCAGTTGGGTTAAATATTGGGTGTTTAGCTGAATTCAGCAATGGTCTCATCCCAGGAAACATAATAATAGATGTGGCATAATATCCTGTGATATTAACTTGGATCAACATGCCTAGTCTGGGTGTGACTAGTATGAGTTAACTTTGTCGTTTGTACTTTGTACATTATTGTTGGTTTTATACATGACACAATTGCCATTTGCCTAGGGTGTGTTTAGAGCTGAGAAATGTCTTACTAAAATAACCTCCGCATGACCTAAATGTATTAATGAATAGTCACAATATGTAATGTTAGGACATTACATGACACTCGGTGACTTAGAGTAATAGGCTATTCGGGATCGTATGTAGAGGGAGAATGAAAATATGCTATGTCTAGCCTACGTCGTCACCTACGGGCATAACTTACGCCATCGTGAGCATTTTATATTTCCCAAAATGCAGAAGTGCAATGTCTTGTTATGCGCCAGAATTGGAACACAAATTGAGTGTAAATGTTTTGAAATAAGCATGTAAAAATCTTTCTCTAGAGAACTCGAGTACCCGTGCCCATCCCTAGTTAACAATGCTATAAAAAGGCATATAAAAACGTTTATTTTCAAACAAATGTAATAATACCAGGCTTGTTAAAGGGAGATAATCTGCGCATGTACAGGGCATTGTTATAAAGATGCCTAATTCAAAAGCACTCCGGCATATGGGCTTGCATCCACAGGACTGTTGATTGCTGCGTCGAATCGACGGATGGACATGTAGTTACATTTTTTAAGAGGTACGCGTCAACATACGTCAGAAGGTACGCCGTAGGGTAGGGTAGGAGCTTAGGGCGTAGGGGCCACGTATCTGCAACGCATCAAATGGGCCTTTAGAACACGTGCATTCTAAGGTGCAGAAGGCCTCGTTAAATTTAAAGTTAAAATGGCTACAGTTGCTTTTTTTTTTATTTTATGTTTTGAAATGGATGATTATTTAAGTTGAATTAGCAGCTACTAACTGAAAGTTAGGCCAAACAAAATTTCATATTTTGTTTACTGGAATATTGTCACCTGTGAGTGAGTGAGTCCTGCCAAGGGACTACTAATTTAAAGTTGTTTAAATCTTATTGTGCAAAGGTGCTATTTAATTATGCATAGTGCCTGTTATGTGTGGAATAGTCCAAGCAAAAGTTGTCTGTGTGGTGGGGAAAGAGTTAAATGTCTGACAGCTGAGTGCAAGCACTGGTGGTCAGACAAGCCTCCCCTCCAGCTCAGCTCAAATATGCTGCCTCAGCATGAGCCTGCAGAATACACACACACGCGCACACACCGGCCAGTTGCTTTAACCGGACAGAATAGTAAAATCCACTTGGATAAAAGAAGTTGGACTAATAATAATAATAACAATAATATATTTGCTATTCTAGGTGTGGGCTAGCTGTGGGCATTATCATTTAGTTTCCCTGCTCTCTGTCACGAGAGAGAGGGAGTGAGAGATGCATTACAGATTCCCTGCAGGCAGTGAGAGGATGAGGGGCTTTCTCTTATTGTTGTGTTATCATGTATTCAGTGTGGGTATCAGAATCTCCACATGGCTGTCTTTGAGTTGGGGAAGGGTTTAGAAGGGTCACTGCATTAGCTCGGCCTAGACGTCACCTTCACCTAAGCATACTGTGTGATGTGGAGTGAGAAAGATACCAAGAAGTTGGAGTGATTCTCAACCTTGTGGGCCAGCCAGCACCACCTTATCCATTATCCAGGTCCCTTACACCACCCCCCTCTCTTTGTCATTCTCTAAATGTCCCCTAGGGGACACAACCAACCCCGAAACACTAAATGAGAAGAATCTGGCATTTTGTAAGAAACTTCTTTACGTTCCTTCATTCCTGTCTCTCCTCTTATGGTGCGGACCTATCTCCTAAAGATTTGTATCTTTTGGAAAACCCTGGATCCTGCATTTAATATCCGGTGTAAATCTGAGATAAATGTGTGTGTGAGTGCAATCCCTGGCCTGCTATGGGCCATGGGTGGCACGCTGCAAGCTCCATTTACAGTCCTGCTTCCTTCTCTTAGATCCTCAGGAAGGAGGTAGTCTTCATAATGAGGCCTGTAAAACCTGTCTTTCCTGGCTCAGCTGTGCTCTTTGATACTACAGCCCTTGAACCTTTCATGCCAGGACCCCTTCACCACACATTAGGTGGACCAGCTTTGTCCAGAGTCCAGATAGCTAGTCACAGAATAAAGAAAGCAATACCTGCAGTTTGACCTTTCTTGGGTTTATTTCATGTAGGCTGCTATACATTATGCTCACTTTAACAAACCACAGGGTGAACCATCAAGTAATTCCCCGGGCTCTTACTGGGGCTCTGTGACCCTGCTACTCAACATGTCGTAGCACACAAGTCTACATGGCTTCAACCTAAGATTATTGTTGAGTACACTCAACTCAGACATCAACCTTTTCTTGACTTGAACCATAAGTAATGAGTCTTACTGTGATGAGCGTGGTTGTAACTGTAAGAAAGCTTTAATTTTGATTAGCCTTTTTTGCAAGAACTATTGCTATTGTAGCTGCTTTGGAGGAGAAGCTGTCGGCATACTCTTTTGCTTTCCAAACAAATGGTCTCAATATTCTATATTAATTCAGCAGCTCCAGTGAAGAGTTGACTCCCTCTTTGTCCTCAATAGCACACACCCAGCATCTGCAAGATGTCAGTTGTTATAAGTGTTAACAAGCAGATGTATTACAAGCAGTGGCCCTTGATCTACTGTGTGTACGTGCATGCACAGGAGTGATTATGCTTCTCCTAATGATATTAAAACATAGCCATGTTTGCGTGTGTGTGCGTGTATTTGTGCACACATGAGCAAAATACCAGTCCAGAGTAATTATGCTTCCCATAATGATATTAGACCATAGTCATGGTTGTGTGTGCGAAACGTGCTCTACCTGATGTGTGTGTGTGTGTGTGTGTGTGTGTGTGTGTGTGTGTGCGCGCCTACGTGCGTGCCAGCGTGTTCAACTTTTGTGTCTTTCCAAGAGGAGAGGAGAGAAATTAGGAAATAGAAGGAAATTAATCTTAATTATATTAGTATTCATTAACCCATGCTTATCTGCTGCGGATAGTATTTTTACCTCACAATGCTCTTGTTTCTACACACACACACACACACACACACTGTACCCACCCCACATCCATCCTCTGTTTTCTCCAGGGGTGGTTGAGGCCAGATGTGGTGTGGGGGATTCTAACCTCTATAATACCCTCCTGTGTTTACGAGCAGCCAGAGGCTAATGCAGAGTGACGGAGCAAGGGAAGAGTTCAGTGTGTTCGGCACCAGCATACAGCCAGATCCCACTAGGTCAGGGGAGCTGGCCGGGGTGGAGAACAGTGTGTGGGGAGGGGGGGTGGGGGTGGGGGTGTCACCCAACACGGGGACTATTTCCTCTGCAGCCAGCGTCAGGCACAGCCAGAAAGTGGATGCACGAGAGGGAGCGCGCAGAAAGAGAAGAGTGAGATTTGCTAATGGCAGCTGGCTCTCTCTCTCTCGCACGGCCCTGACGGAGCGGGCGAGATCCAAAAACAAACCGTGGATTTAAATGCATGCTGTGAGGCCACGTTGGACTAGCAGTACTTAAAGCCTGTCAGTTCACAGAAGAATCATGAAGTACAGACCACTGGTGAGACACCCAGCCGCACGTTTCTATTGTTGATTCTTACAGTCTCTGCGGACTCATTAAAGTTAGTGAAACTCTACAGAGGGAGTATATTATAGAGCGTAGGTGTGCGTGTGCATGGGAGATGATACGGAACACTCCATTCTCCCCTGCATGCCAAGAATGAGTGTAGGGTTAAGATTTTGAAATGTTCAACTCACAAGTTGAAAGGCTGAAGGTTGGCCTAGTACGTAACTGGACGTGTGTGTGTGTGTGTGTGTGTGTGTAAGTGCGGATAGGGTTGTGGGGGTCTCTTCTCAGCGGTCCAGGAACCTCTACCCACCTTTTTATGAATGGATGGGCGTAATTATCCCCCACTGCCCCAACCTGTTAACTGGACAGTACATCATAGCCAACGTATGATAAAAACATAAATTGACACACCTTCACCACAGCCGTCATTAAGAGGTTTAGAATTTGCATCCTAACGGTGTATTTTATTATGTGTGTGTGTGTGTGTGTGTGTGTTCCCTCCTTTTCATTCATGTGTTGCAGTCAACATATTGGAGAATGTGGCTTAGGTGTGTCGGGATGTTGCATTGCTAACAGCTGTGTTAAAGCACCTTGTAGTTATTTTTGGAATGCCAGAAATAATACTGTAGTGTATATACAGGGCTAACCGTTTTTTACATCTCTTTATTTTCTAGACCTTTAACCTGTTCGCACATTTCTATGAGAATCACAGCACAAAACACCTGCACAGTTCACAGTACGGTAGTGTGCCACACATTTGATTTGATTGTGAAAGTATTCACAATCAAATCAACTCTCATTTGGTGGTTGTCATGGTGTGCCACTCAGCGACGAGCACTGTTTAGAAGTAGAAAATGGGACTACTGAAAGACTGACAGATTCCTGACAAATTTGTCAATGCCTTAGGGCGTCTCATTTCACATAACAGTTTATGTAGGGCTTCCTTTTATAAGCTCCTTCAAACTACACATGCAGTCTCCCAAGTATCTTAGTTTATAAGTGTAAATGTACTGTATCTTTAAACAACACATAACATAACACATTTTCAAGATGAGACCCCCTGGTTCTTGGACAATGGACAGAATCATATGTCAGGACCACTATAGTCAGTATTTCATTTGTAATCAAGTAAATTATATTTAGAGGTGTGGCTCTGTTCTGGGAGCTCCGTTCCCTTCCATGCACGTACATGGAAAGCCCAAGAGAGCAGCAAATAGACCCCCC